>JAEMOT010002411.1:285628-301518 GCA_019297695.1 Apostasia ramifera | reverse complement strand
CGGCCCGGGGCGGCGCGGTGGCTGCGCGGCTGCCGGATCTGGAGGAGAGAGGGAGGGTAAGGGTATAATGGTAATTTTTATATTTTTTAATAATAAAAAAATAAAAAAGGGACCCAGATGATAATTTTTGAAAACCTAGGGACCCCGAAGATAGAATTTTAAAAACGTGGACCTGTGTGATAATAACCCTTAAACTCAGAGACCTGGGTGAAATTTGCCCTTATTTAAATTTTAAATTAATAAAATATTAAAAAAAATTGCACACGTAGCATACTAATTTACTTATTCACATAGAAAATGATAATTTGAATATTAGTTTTTGAACATTTTGAATAAATAAATATTGTGCTGTTGGAGTGTGGATAACTTGAACTAACTTTCATAAGAATATTAGTTAATCAAATTTAGGTGATTTTTTAAATTTAATTATTTTTAATTAATTAACTAATAATATAAATATTATTAATAAAAAATAACAAATAAAGCATGTTTCTGACGACGTTAAATAACGCTATTAGATTAAGAAGTCTCCGGCGGATGGGCTAAGCAGAAGTCGCCCGTGTGCCGGGCGACTTCTGCTTAATAGAAGGCGCCCGGCACCCGAGCTACTTCTTTTTTAAAAAAAATAAAATAAGTCATTTAATTAATTTATTTAAATATTATTAATTTAAAATTTTCACAAGAATATATATATATATATATATATCAAAATTTGAGATATTTAAGGGACGTGGTTATGAGTTAAAAGATATTTGTTATTATTTTTAAAATTTTGAATTTATCAGATTTAATTATTCTTTAATTTTAGACTCGAAAGAAATACTAAATTTATCCATAGGTATACTTTTCTAAAAATCTATAAAAAAAAAGAAAAAACGATCGCGAGTTTGAAACCACGTTTAAAAATTTATTTTATTTAATTTATTTGAATATTATTAATTTAAAAATTAATTTTAAATAAAATGTTTAATTACAAATAATAAAAAAATATAAAGTCTCTTTTCAAATGACTATTTATTTAATTTATTATTTTAAAGCTGATTAGTAAGTAGTTTATTTGATTTAATTTGTTACTTATTTTATATTAATTATATATTTAATAAAAAAAATGTGCTTTTACATATTTTAATAAAATAATAATTTTATTTTATAAATTTAATATTATAATAATATTTTTATCTGATACATAAATATTTAAGTATGTGAGTAAATATTATAAAGAAAATATTATGTTAAGATTGATTTGAAAATAAAGATATAATATTTAATCATTGGGATTTGTATAATAGATTTTTATAATTTAATGAGTATTAAAAATTGGTAGTTGAATTGGATTAGTTGAATGGTATTATTTAAAGTAAATTTTGGCTAACATATATATAAAAAATTAATTAAATATAAAAATAAAATTGACATTTGAGATTACAGGAAAGTACCGCATCTAAATATATTAATTTAAAAAATATAAATTATCAAAATATAAATTGAATTTTAAATTAATAATAAGTGAAATTTTAAACATGGTTTCAGACTCGCGATTGTTTCTTTTTTTTACAGGTTTTTAGAAAAGCATATTTGAAAATAAATTTGATTTTTTTTTCAAGGCTAAAATCAAGCTATAATTAAATTTGATAGATTCAAAATTTAAAAAATAATAACAAATTATTTTTTTGACTTATAACTATATTTTTAAAATATCTCATATATATATATCATGAAAATTTAAAATTAATAATATTCAAATAAAAAAATTAAATGAATTTTTTTAATTAATTAATTTTTTTTTAAGTTTTTTTAAAAAGAAGTCAATCGGGTGCCTGGGCGCCGATTGACTTCTATTAAGCAGAAGTTGCCTGGCGCGCAGGTGACTTTTGCGTAATAAAAGTTGCCTGCGCACCGTGCCGGCCTTCCGGACGACTTCTTAATCTAACGACGTTACCTAATATCGTCAGAAATATGCTCCTTTTGTTAATTTTTTTAATTATATTTAAATTATTAATTAGTTAAAAAATCATCATCAAACTTATTTCTCAGCGTACTTTCAAGAAAATAATTTTTTTCTTTTTCAAATTATATGACGTAAGATGTAAGTAATTATTTATTAATTTTAAAATTTTAAGTAATGCTTTTGTAAAAAATTATAATATAATTTTTATTTTAATAATTTAATAATTTTTTAAGTAATTTTTTATAATTAATTATAACGATATAGTCTCTCATTTTTTATTAAAAATTCTTTTAGTCCTAAAAATTATAATTTGATTTTCTAGTTTTTATAATAAAAATTACAATTTAATCAATTCTTTTTTACTTTATTTTTTTTGAAAAAATTATGCTTTGAAAATTAGAAAATCAAAATAGTAAAATATCAAAATTGAGATATTATCAAATTAATGATTCACATATAATATTAATTTTTTTTACTATTTAACTAAATAATTATCATCTTAATTATTTCATCTTATCACAAAAATAAAATTTTAAATATTATATCTTATAATTAAATATAATAAATATTTTTCACTAATTATCTTTATTTTTTTACTATAAATTTGTGAAAATACAGAATTTATAAAATTATAATGTGTGGGTTCCCTTGATTGTTTGTAAATAAATATACTTAACATATTAAATAAAATATATTTAACGTATATAGTCATACACAGAAAAGTTGGAAAAAGTTAAAATAATAAATTATTTTATTTTATTTTATTATTATTCTACATATTAATATAATTTGGGCGGATAAATTTTGGCCTTATAATAAGTTATTATAAATATATTTAATTATTATTCTACGTATTAATATAATTTGGGCAGGAGAGACAAATGAGTTGAGTAAATATAATTATTAAAACTTATAAAAGTATTTTAAGGAGTTCAAAAATTTAATATTTTTGTATCAATTTTAATTATATTGTATAGATTCTCGTTTCGATGTTTACCCACTATTGAAAAATGCTAAATAAAATAAATATTTACTTTTCATTGGTTAAATCTGCAATATTGATTTTTATAAGTAAAATCTGCAATTTTGTTTATCTGCCGTGTCATTACATAACTCTTCCGCGCCTTTTACGATGTCCTCGCGAAGAAGAAACCGTACAAAATTTGGAAGAAACGCGCAGGCGCACAGCCTGGCTGAGGAACGAGAGAGAGAGAGAGAGAGAGAGAGAGAGAAGAAATGGGTTGGGAGGAAGAGGAAAAGAACAAGGAAGAGGCCATGGGATACGGCACGTTCGCTGCCTCGCAGCCCTATCCTCAACCCTCCGGCGCTGGCTTCCCTCAGCCGGTCCCGCCTCCCGGAATCGGCGGTATCAATCAATTCGCTGCTGCGGGTGTCTACCCACCAGCTCCGGCCGGTGTCCCACCTACCGGCGCCGCCGCATCGGCTATCTATCCTCCCGTTCACTCTCTGCATCCCACCGCTTTTCCGTACTACACCCAGGGCTACCAGACAAACCCTAGTATTACTCCCTCTCTCTCTCTCTCCACGTGTGTGTGTGTATGTCGTGTGTTTCTTTCGTGCATTTATTCTTCTCATTAATGCGCCAGATCCGATACTCAGCAAAATGTCAGTGGTGGTTGTTATCGCTTACGATGATTTCTGTTGGATTTAATAGCCACTAACGGAATCCGTGTCTGCTCTGTTTTGTGTTAGCGATTAATCTCAGATTCTCAATTGGCCGATAGGAAGCAATATTGATTACCTGTGTAACGAAGAGATACTAATTCATTTCGTCTTGCAATCAGCCTGAAGCAAGGCATATTTCCACAGGAGAGGAAAGAAAGTCCACTATCATCAAATGTACAATACGGAGTGCAATCACGGAACAAGCACTGAACAACATTAAAAACAACTACAATCAAGCGTTCATCCCACTAGGTGGGGTTGGCTACATGAATCCTTTGTATAGTTATCATTAGCTTAATCAAAGTCATAAAAGCTAAATATCCTAAAAAAATGGTCATAAAAGCTAATCAGCTATGGACTTAGGATGGTTATATAAGGCAAGGGATTAGTCAATTAAGACCCATTAGCCATTAGAATCGACTTTGTTTATCCTTCCATAAAAGTGTTGGCCACTTGATAACATTTTTTACTTCATTTATCTTCTAGAAATTCTTTAAAATTATGGTAATGTTTTGGTTGAATTAACATTTTGGATGCAAGGTTGTGATTGCTTTTGTTGAAACAATTGCTTTATGTTGCATTGCTGGTAATGGGGAAAAATTAAAAGCCATCCTTTTGTTTCCTCACCCATTGCAAACAAACAAAAAAACCCCCAATAAAACCAAATGAACAAGTAAAAACCATATAGTTCTCACTTACCATTGAAAAAGAAACTATTCTTTCCCAGTTACACTCATACGATGAGTTTATTAACCCTCCCCCTGCCCCACACACCCGACACCCCCAAGTTAAGTGGCTAGAAATCCATAAGCAATCCAAGGGCAATCCCTCATCGTATCTCTAGTAGGGGCCTTCCTTTATTTGATTAGAGTAGACTTCGGAACACATAGGAATGCCAAACCAATTTTCTTGTCCAATCTTTAAATGACAAATAATCTGATTTAATCTTGTATTTATATGTAATTTGTAAAAAATCTAGATGTTAAATGAGGCGCCTTATGGAGTCAGAAGATTCTAGACAACTTTTAAGGTATTTGCATAAATCTTCTAAACTTGTTATCAACATGGCCTTTTTAAATTTTCACATGCTTCATCCTTTTGTGCAAATTACATTTCTCTTCTAGATTATGTAGGGTGGAAACTTTCTTGGAGTTAGGGGATCCGGGTTAGAATCCACATCATTACAATTCCTGATTGGGGTAAGGGGGAGTTGTAATCTTTGGGTTAAATAATAATTTTTTTTTTTTTTGCAAATTACATTTCTCTTCTAGATTATTATATATGTATTATAACCTTTTCTTTGAGGGTAAATTACGTCCAGGTCTCTGAGCTTAAGGGGTAATATCATGTTGGTTCACGATTTCGAACATCTTTCATCTGAGTTTTTGAGTCTAGCAACCATTTTCCATTAAGTCCCTTTGGTCAACATAAATATTTCAATTGGGTCCTATCTAATAAGTTTCATTAGCTTCCCAACCTCAAGTGAATGAAAATTGGTTTTAAAATAAATTTTTAATTTGCTAATTACAAAAATATCCACTCTTTTTTTTATTTTTTTTAGAGCACGGTTGCGGCAACAAATGTGCCGTAGCAGCCAAGTGCATGGGGCCGGTGAGGCTGTGCCGCCTGCTTGTGCATGGGCGGAGCATCTCGTGCACGCAGAGGTAGTACACTCGCATGTACAAGCCAGTTTTGTTGTGTGCATAACTGCAGCTCTACTTGCGCATGTTGTGCCAGCGCCCATCCTATCACCTCTAAACGAGTAAAAGCGGGAAAGTGAGTGAGGGTAAAATGGCAAATTTCATCCTCTTCTGTTAGTTTTTAATGAAAGGGCCTATATTGAAATATTTTAAAAGCTTAGGGACCAAGATAAAATATTTTTAAAATTATGGACATATATGATATTATCCCTAGCCTCGAGGACTTGGATGTAATTTACCCTTTCTTTAGTTAACCACGATTAACTTTAATTTCTAAACCTCCTTCAAACTTAATTATCTTTCATGGATCATTCCAAAAAGCTTTTCAATTTTTTGAAATAGTTGAAATGCCTCTGTGAATGTGTTCTACTTGATCAGTTGTCTTGATTTAAGTAAGCTTTACTTGCTCATTCTTCGCCTGCTCTCGAATGAAATGATAACAAACATCGATATATTTACTTCTTTCATGATAGATCATATTCCTTGCTAGTGTGATTGTCAGTTTGCTATTTATTGAAATTCTTGTAGCTTTATGTTGAGAAAAATTAATTTCATGAAACGGTCTTTTCAATCAAATTGTTTACCATACACCTAAGGAGCTTGAAACATACTCTCTTTTATGACAATCGGTTATTTCTTTGAAAACCAAGTGAAAGTATTTTACACATGAAAAAGAAAAATTCTAGTTGTACATTTTCAATTGTTCATATCTACTCCCCAATTGCTATCAGAGAAACCTTAAAGTTCAAACCCGTTAGTTGAAATGTAGAACATAGTAGAAATGATACTTTTAATGTAACAATGAATCCATTTAACCATCTTCCAATTTGTAGATTTTGGCTTTTGCATTTATGGTCTTAATAAGCCAACTCCATAGAGAATATCTAGCCATGTGCAAGTGAGCTATCATAAGCTTGCAACTAAGCTATTATAAAGTGCAGGATTAATCATCTTGCCTTAATTTGACTTTGATAACTTGACGCCATAATTGATGGGAGTGCTAATTGGATTATAATCTGCCATATTAAACTTCTTGAGAGCTTTTGCATAGCTTTCTTGTGAGACAAATACCTTTTCACTTTTTTTTTCTAGTTAAAGAGAGTAAATATATGGCCTAAATCAATATTTTCAAACTCCTTTGTCATAGCAAGTCTAAACTCTTTGAAATTTTTTGGGTTGTTTCCTAAAAGAATAAAATCATCCACATGCTAAGCAACATGCGGTGTATCTTTAATTTCAATTAACATATACAAAGTATGTTCACGCGGGCATTTTTAAAAATCATTTAAAAATTGTTTACTTTGAGATTTATGAAGTTTTTCTTCATGAACTTTCTTCATTTACCCATAGGTTGAGAGAAACTTTTTAAGGCAGTAGATCTAACATCCATTTAATATATTTTTTCATTTGTTTTTCAGAAGAAATGGAATAAGAAGTCTAATAGTTACTATGTGGTGGGAGTAAATACTTCATCATATTGATCTAGCTTGTAACCTTAACCACCAATCTTGCTTTGTACCTTTTGATGTCACTCTCAACATTCTTCTTGGTCTTTAAAACTCACTTCACATTAATGGGATCATGACTTTTTGGAAGTGTCACTAGTCCTCATGTATAATTTCTTTTCAATGGCCTTGATTTCTTCATCAGCAGGTAACCACATCATTAATATTTTTAGCACCATCAAAAGAAATTGATTCTTGATTAGCAAATATACAAATGAGATTTAATTCATTTGTTGTCTCATAAATCTGTGCGATAGAAAAATCTCATCCAGAATCAAGGGTAAATTTTATAAAATTGTAGTAAGATCAGCCATAATATATGGTGCTGAATGCTGGCCTGCAAAGAGGAAACATACAAATAAAATAAATGTTGCAGAAATGAGGATGTTAAGGTGGATGTGTGGATATACACGAAAGGATAGAATGAGAAATGAGTATATCCAAAAGAAAGTTGGTGTTGTATCAATTGAGGATAAACTTAGAGAAAGTCGGCCTAGATGGTTTGGACATCTAAATCGTAGGCCGATTGAAGCTCTAGTTAGAAAAATTGAGTTATTGGATTTTGCCCATGTACAAAGAGGAAGAGGGAGACCAAAGAAGACATGACGAGAAACTATAAGGAGTGATCTTAGTTACTTAGACTTACATAAGAATTTGGTAACTGATAGAGCGCAATGGAAACAAAGGATTCATGTAGCCGACCCCACCTAGTGGGATTAAGGCTTGGTTGTTGTTGTTGTTGTTGTCTCATAAATCTCTTGTAAACTTATTGTTCTTTGTTGTCTTGTTCTCAAGTCAGAAGATGAAGATGAGATGAGAGAAGGATGCGGTGAAATAATTTCAATACCATCCAATAAAAATGAATTTTGAGGTCTTATATTTAAGTTTTTTTTTTTTTAAATAATGGGGGACATATGCATAAGAATGACTACCAAATACTCTTAAATATTTGGTTTCCTTCTGCCCCATGCCCCTTGTGGAGTTATGTTCCTTAAGCACTTTGTAGGATGCTTATTAAGTAAATATCAGCTTATGATTCCTTTGGAGATTCTATCTTGTGCATGCTTGGGACCATGTCAAGAATCATTCTATTCTTGTGTTTCACCACGCTGTCTTGTTTGGGTAATGTTCCTTCAATTGTCGTCGGATGTCATTGTCTTAACAAAAGGTTTCAAATGCCTATAAAATGAGCTCTCTCGATTCTTACACAGCTTTGATTGAATAGTTTTACTTCTCTATCACCACTTTGAATTTCTTTAATATACTGAATGCCTTAGTTTTCTTTTACGAAATAAACACAAGTTATCTTACTATAATCATCAATAAATGTTATAAAATAACGATTCTTAATGGCTGACGATGGAACGATTGGCTTGTGTATGTTAGTGTGAATAAATTCAAGAGGCTTCTTTGCATGTCATGTAGTCTCCTTGGAAAACTTTGCCTTGAGTGCTTTCTGAGAACTCAATGTTCACAAATACTTTTTCATTGCCATACATTTGGTTGCTAGCTTCAGAAAGATGGTATCATGAATCTTCCTCATGACCATCATCAATATTTGCTAGTAAGAACACCAGATCAATTTACATTTTCTTCGCTTATTTGCCTTCACTACAACTTGATTAGCATTTGTCTACCAACAAGTCGATGCATAGTGGCCAATTTTGTTGCAATTGTAACAATTAAATTTTGATTTGTTGCTCACATCCATGTCCTCTTCTTGGAGTTTGACTTCTTTTTTCATGGTTTAGAGAATGGTTATCTTGCCCATGACCATGACCATGAACTTGGCCGTGTGCTTTTGCTCTTGTCCTCTTATAGTTCTACTTAGATCTATGGAACTTTTGATCTCCTGCTTTGATTGAAGAGCTTGATGTGATGGGTCTTTCTTCTTCTTTAGTCTTTGCTCATGGTCTTGTAAAGAATTCATTAGCTCATCAATAGTCATATACTCAAGTTTTTCTACTCTTTGATGGCAACCACAAAATAATTAAATGTGTCATCTAATGGGAGTGGAATTTTCTTTCCAATTTGTTCATCATTTAAGGTTTTGTCATTCCTTCTTGGTTGACAATGGCTATAACCCTTGTAATATACTCTGAAATATTTTTGGATTCTTTTCACATGTAATTATTCAAATTTACCATGAAGAAGCTGTCTACAAATTTTAACCTTTTTGTATAAGTCATTTTGAGAATTTTCCAAGCTATTTTTGGTGTGTTGTCAGATGCAGCCTTTTCAAAGGTCGAACCGTGCGCTCCTTGATAGATCAATACGGAGGCTTTCTTATTTTTTTTCCTCATGTCTTTGTTCTCCTTCTTTTGCTCCACTATTGAAGTAGCAATATTTTGTGGCTCGACATAACCTCCTTCAACAACTTCTCATTCATCTTGGGAACCAAGATGGGCCTTCAATTGTATACTTATATTTTCATAGTTATTAGTGGTGAGAGGAGGACATGCCAATTGAGAGAATTCACCTTAAATAGCCATCACTTTAGTACCACTTTGATAGGTTCTTAAACAAAAGGATAAGGTGGCAACATATATAGAGAAGTTTGTGTAAGAAACAGGAGAGCTTGAGTGGAGGCTAGTAGTTGAAGCTTTCTTCTTAATTCATGCCAAATGAATAATCACAAGTATATATAGAGCTTTGGGAAAATTCTAGACACAAAGACTTGAAAGATCGTTTCATGTAACATGAATCTTTATGACTTGCAAGTTCATGTCTCTTCTAGATTATTCCATCACTCAGCCTTTCCTTTGAATTTCTTATTTTAATCTAAATGGAATTTGAAAATTTTGGAATTAGTATACAAAAAGTTATAAACACCACTTGGCCAAACAAAGCTAAGCAGCAACTGGGGAGGCTGTTCTTTTATTTTTTCGAAATTGTCTAATTTGTTATCTTGTTTCTAACATTTTGATACCTGATTATGAACTGACTCATTTTTTGCAGTTGCTCAAGGAGTACCTTTGAGAATGCATAGGCTTCCCTGTTGTGGCCTTGGTGTTGGCTGGATCTTGTAAGTTCATTCTGTTTTTTTTTTTTTTTGATGAAACATCCTGTATTTGTTTAGTGGATGCTTTGGATTTACTCGCCTATGTTTTCAAACAAGTTTATTCTGTAACTAGTTTTGGTTCCAAAACTTTTCAAATTATTTCTTTTAATGTACAAAAGCTGATTATATTCAACTTATTTCTGTTTGCAGGTTTATACTTGGTTTCTTTCTGGCTGCAATTCCTTGGTACGTTGGAGCTTTTGTTCTCCTTTTTGTCAGAGTTGATTACAGGGAGAAACCAGGTTTTGTTGCCTGCACTATTGCTGTAAGTGGATTTTCTCTCACTACTTAAAACTCTGTTTTTTTTTTTGTGGAGAAATGAACTTAAAAACTCTCTGTTGCGCATCCTAAATGCTGTGATTCATGCTTAATGCTAAGCTAACACACGCCACATATCCATCAGGGGAAAAAGGTTAGCTATGACAAATTTCAAGTCCTAGAACATGAAACATTAGGTGAGCTGACCAGAAAAAAAAAAAAACATTAGGTGGGCTGAAATTTTAGTAGTAGTTTAAATGATAGGGTAAACCTACATAAAAATAGCAAGCATTAAAAATGAACCCTAATTGCTTAGAAAGTTAAAGGGAATAAAATATGAGCAAGTTTTCGAATAAAAGGCTAAGTAATATTATACATCATTAATAAATGATCTTAAATTTTAAATCCAACAAAGATTTTATGCCTTCCAAGTAGGTTTGGATGCAAATATAAAGAAAAAATTTTGGAATGATTTAAAAGAATTGATACAAGGGATACCTCAGGAAGAAAGAATATGTAATGGATGAGGTCTAAATGGATATGTTGGACGTGTTATTAAGGAATTTAATAGCACTCATGGTGGGTATGGCTTTTGGGGAGACTAATGAGGAGGGTAAAACTATTTTTGCGGTTTTTTTAAGCTTATGATTTTATAATTGCTAATATGTTATTTAAAAAAAAAGATGAGCATATTATCATTTATTAGAATGAGTCTTCCAGATCACAGATTGCTTCTTTAAGGAAATGAGATTAATTGGAGTGTAAAGATTGTAAGGTTATTCTAAGTGAATATTTGACTATCCAACACCAGTTAATGGTTCTAGATCTCATGATAAAGAGCTGGAGAAGAAATATGAAACAATATACTCGAACTCGATGGTGAAATTTGGAGAATGAGAGTAGGAATAACTTTAAGAGGGGAGTTATAGAAGTTGTGCAATAAGATATTGATAGGGAAACTAATTTTATGTAGTTGATGATTGCTAACTGCGTCCTTAAGATGGTGAAAAAGGTGTTAGGAGAATTTAAAAGAAAGACTCTTAATAATAAAGATGCTTAGTGGTGAAAACAAGATATACATGACTGAGTTAAGGAGAAAAAGATCTGCTATAACAATTGGTATAAATACAAGAATAAAGAGAATTAGGAGAAATACAAAATAACCCAACAAGAATCCAAAAAAACAGTTTGTATTGCAAAAAATATGACGTTTAAAATTTATATAAAAAATTAGATACTAAAGAAGGAGAAAACACATACAAACTTGTTAAAATAAGAGATAAAAAAAATTAAGTCTTGACTCAAATAAAATGTATGAAAATGAGAATTGTAAAATACTTTTTAAGAAGAAAATATTTAGCATAAATGGATAGATTATTTTCAGAGGCTTTTTAATGATGGTTTTGACAATACATTTGATCTTACAGAATTTAATATTTAAAAAGAGAATAGAAATTGCTATTACATCAACGTATTAGTGGGACTAAAGTTTGGGAGGATTTAAGTAAGTAATTGGACCGAATGATATCGGAATAGATGTTTAAAAATGTATGGGGGATGAAGGTGTGCCTTAGCTCATTAAATTATTTAATATGATTTTGAGGACTAAACAAATATCAAATGAGTGGAGAAAGAGTACATTGTGTGACGGCTGTAGTTGAAGAGGACAGAAAGTGATTGCCGGGTAACATTCTTCTTATTGATAATGCTAGAGAAGGGGCTAAGGTAAAACTCGAGTTATAGAGAATTACCTTGAAATTTAAAGATTTTCGTCTTAGTAGATTAAAAATTTAATATATAGAGCACAAATTTAGTTAAGATAAAAGCACTTGTATTTGTGAAATGACAATGGATGATCAAGTTATCAGGAAGAGTGAGCGATTTAAATACTTTGGATCAATTATACAAAATAATGGTGAAACAGATGATGTTATCAACAGAATCCAAGTAGAATGGCTAAAGTGAAAAAATGCTTCTAATGTATTGTATGATAAAAAATTTCATTCAAATTTAAAGGTAAATTCTACAAAATAGTTGTAAGACTAGCAAGAAGAAGATCAAATAAGACATGACAAGAAACCATCAGGAATGATCTCGCATATTTTGGAGATAAATAAGAACTTGCTATTTAATATAATGCAATAGAAATAAAGGATTCATGTAGCCGACTGCACCTAGTAGGATAAAGGTTTGGTGGTTGTAGTTGTTGTATCTTAAGTTGGTCCAATAACTTTCCCAAAAGAGAAGGCTCAAAAATACATATTCTCTCTCTCTCAACGAGATGGCCTACAATATTTTTCTCTCACCACACTCTCCCCATGTAAAATACATTAAATAATTTCCTTTCAAAGATAACAAATACATGAAGATAAGAAAACATACAACAAAGAGTAAAATAAAATAAAAGAAGATACTGCAGGATGTCAGTGAGGTCACTCTCCGAGTTGAGTGTGGTAACATCGATGATGTTTGTATCAGGGATATTCTGGTTCGTGCAATATTCTACTAGCTACTATCAACTCAAATTAGTATATGGAATGGGATGTATTAGCTCGTCTCTGTATTAGTCACAAAGGAGGTTGTTGACCTTCATTTCAGTTCTTCTGTTTTTGTTGAATAAAGAAGAAAATGAAAAAGGAAAATACCTCCATCCTTCTTTGCTCTAGGCTTTATAGGAAATTAATGTCTATAGTAGGTTCCTATACGATAAAATAGGATGACAACAAGGCAATAGCTAGGTAAGAGACATTTTGTTTACTTGCTCGGGTTAACTACAACTTGAGTTAAAATTAACCTTATAAATCATATCATACATAAATTGTAATATTAAACTAATAATACTTTTAAATCTTAAACAAAATTTAATATTAAAATCAACTTTATTTCATATTCTATCCGAATTTCAAAATAAAAACTAACTTTATTTAACATTCTACATACATTTCGCATAAAATGAATTTTATTTCAAATCTTTTATAAATCGCAAAATAAAAACATTACATCATATCCACTAACTTCACCAGGGAACAACCCCATTAACTCAAGGATACCATAGATAGCAATCCTCCAAGGTTATCTTGGAGTTCTAGATACATTAGATATGAGTAGAAGGACTCTTTGCTTTTATGTTCTGCCAACAGCTTTTTGTATACATGGATTTAGAGCCACTGAGAATTCCTCTACTAAGACTTTTTGCTTTCTCTGGTTCCATTGGCTAGACAATGTTGAAAGCCAGGCCATTCAAAAATATTGATAGTTTATGTTTCAAAAAAAAAAAAAAATATTGATAGTTTTAAACTTTTAATATTATGATATTTTTTTGTTAATTTTTGTTGTTGTTGTTCAATCAGTGTAAGGTTATAAGTATTAAATGTGCTGGTTTTTGGTTACTGCAGGCTATTATTGCTGCAATCACTGTTTTCTTCGGTTTGACAAAGGGAGCTGAATTGTGGTGATAAGCTGCAAAGCCTACAAACTTGTGTTATTTTTCCTCCAATTTTTTTTTTTTTCTCAATGTGTAAAATTCCTGCAGCTTTAACTCTGCAAAATATTTTATCTCGAATATATAATATGATAATCATGCTGTTCAAACATAAATCAACGAACTTTTTAAATTGGATTTTAAACCTTATGAACTTGTTAATTTGATAGCCTTACTATATAGTGGTAGATTTTTATGTGAGAAGATTGCTTTTCTCACCGTATAATTTGGTGATTGTATGCAAGGTGGCCACCAGTATTTCACTCTATCTTTATATTTTTGGGATATTTACATGCATAATACTTTATATTATTATATTTATATATTAAATATTTTTTTTTAAAAATTATACGTCGCACATCTAAAAATTATATTCCACACACTTTTCTTATGCCCTATACATTTTTTTTGAAGCTGCAGTATAATTTTTTTAAAATAAGTGTGATATACGTAATCATAGTAATATGGAGTGTTATGTATGTAATTATTTGTATATTTTTTTAGTCTTTATTACGAGTGTCATGCACTTAAAAAATTTGAAAAAAATATTAAAGTTAACTAGAGTTTATGTAAAAATCATAAGCACATAAATGAGATTTTATTTTTACTCAATGTTGTAAAATTTGAATCGATAATTAAATCGGAACAGCAATTGGTTTATAGCCAGTTCAATTGATAATATTAATATAATAAAATAATATAATTATATATATATATTTAATATTAAAAAAATAAAAAATATATATAATAAGTTATATTTATTATATAAATATAATTAAATAATTAATATTTAATATGATGAAAAAATTAATTAACATATATTCAATATAATCTATTGATGAACATATACATGATTTTTNAATACTATTAATATATATTTAATATAAAATTAATTAATATATATTCATATTAAAATAAAAAAAATTAGTTATTTTTTTTAAAAAATATTCATAAATTTAACATAAATTTTTTATTTAAAAAATTTATTAATTTGAGTGTAAACATTAACTAATAAAAATAAAATATAATTTTTTTGGTTGAACTAGCATTCAACCGGTTCAATTGATTCATCCTATTTGATCGATTCAATTTGATCTAAATCGGTTCAATTCTTTTTCAATTTTAATGTAGAATCGGATCGAACTAAAGGCCCATTTGCGATCCTACTGGTAGAACCGATCGGTCCCGTTCAGTTTTTTCAATTACCCATGCGGCAAAAATATAAAAAAAATAATATTAAAAATTTTATCAATATATATATATATATATATATATATATATATATATATATATATATATATATATATTTAAATTAACTTAATTACTGTATTACTTTTTTTTGAGCTTTTTGTCAATATAAATGTAAACCTGCTGGTTTCATGTGGCACTCGTGGCCGAACACCAAGTTTTAAAACTCGCACATGATTCGAAAGTTTAGGTTTTTGATAGTTTCAATAATTTTTAAAAATAAAAAAATTTTAATAAATTTATTCTAAAACTGACAAAAAAATAGTTAAAATAAAATTGATAAGTGTTGAATTAATCTACTAAAATTGAAATGAAACTGAATTATTGTGATGAAATTTAAAATCATGCCTAACACCTTAAAAGTTGAACACCAGGTTCAATTTCTCGTAATCTCATTATAGAGGTATTGTTCGTTTTAGTTTTAGAAAAATTGTATGACTTGAGCATTTCCCAGGAGGTCGAACGCTTCTATCATTTGAGATTACGTTATGTGCTTATACGGCTCAGGATTTTCCTTTCTTTTTGATGTGGGACAATTCATTCATGTACCTCTCTCACCACTCATTATTCAGTTTAAAAGCCTGTAAAGGACTGCACTTTATTTTAGTGATTTCTTTTTCTTAAGATATATCTCCCTCCTCTCTGGCCAAGGGCGTCACTGCTGCGGATTTTATTATGGATATGGTGACAGTTGCTTATGGGGTCGAGATTGCCATTTTTGCACAATTTTTGTATAGTTCTAAATTAGGATTGTAATTTGTTTTAATTGATAAATCTAAATTTTAATATAAAAAAGGGCTATAATGAATTTTAAAGTAAAAAATATATTAAATTATACGTTAATATATCTGGTTTGATAAAAAAATTATTGTTTTAAAATCTTAATTTTAATCATTTATTAAAGAAATAAAACATTGATTAAAAAACACGAGATAGGACATATATTTTGTATGTAAATAATTTTTATTTTTATATTATATTTTTAGTTTTTATTTTTAAAAAC
>JAEMOT010002411.1:274772-285363 GCA_019297695.1 Apostasia ramifera | reverse complement strand
CTTTGGGAGAGGGTGATCGAACAAAGGTTACGCCATAATACTAAGATATCAGAGAATCAGTTTAGTTTTATGCCAGGTAGATCTACTATAGAAGTCATTTATTTACTAAGAAGTTTAATCCTAAGGTTTGTGCTTGCGATCCGGGGTCCTTTTTAAGTCTCAACTAACTGAAAAGTGAAACGTCTCTCTCTCTCTCTCTCTCTCTCTCTCTCTCTCTCTCTCTCTCTCTCTCTCTCCGTCTCTATGGCTTCATAATGAAGGCAGATCTGTTCTTCATATGCTGTAGTTCTTCGTATCCAGGTACGTAAATCCATCCATTTCCTTCTGTTCTGGTTTGAGCGGAGCGATTTCTCTCGCAGCATCGTCCCGATTATTTTTCGTCTACTGCTGACGGATAATTGCTATATATCTTCTCTTTGATGTTCTTCCCTCATTGCACCAACTGGATCTTGCTTTTCAATTGGGTTTTCCGCGGTCCACATTTCAAATATATGTAATCCTTGATTTTCTCATCAACTTCTCTTGACATTGCTGTTTTTTTGCTCGTTTGACAGATCGAACGGATCCAGATAGAGTTCGATGGCGGAGGAGCGCGTACATTCGGAGGAGGTAGGGTTCTTTTGCTACTGCTTATGATGACAGGACGGATTAATGTTGTGAATCAGGTCGTTGAAGTTGACTGATTGGATCCGTCCATTCTTCTCTCAGGTTGTTCTCGCAGAAGAAGCAAACCGTGTGAGGTTGATTTCCTTGAATCGACCTCGTCAGCTGAATGTCATCTCAAATAGAATGGTATGCGTGTTTTTGAATTCTGCTTTCTTTCATTGGACGACTTGGGTGTATTTTCGGTTCTTAATGAAGACATGGCGTTTGGTTCTAGGTTAAGCTGCTAGCTGAATTTCTGGAGAAGTGGGAAAGACAAGAAGATGCCGAGCTAGTGATATTCAAGGTTCCTTACTTCCCCTAAGTTTTCCATGTGGAATCCTTTATTCCTTTTTTTTCCTGATTAGGGAGCTGGTCGTGCCTTTTCTGCTGGTGGGGATCTCAAGATGTTTTATGAGGGGAGATCAGGTACCTACCTTCGACAAAATTCAAATTAAAGATCTGAAATGAATCAGTGCTGTTCAGGGAGGGCAGTAACGTTGGAAATTGGAAACTCACTCATAGTTACTTGAACTTTAATCAATTTCAACTTATTCTATTTCATGCAACTCATAATCAACTTATTAAAAATGAAGTTGATTCAACTTGAATCGGCGCCCTAAATGTGTAAGCATTTGTCTCTAAGCTTTTACATACATGTATGATGTTTAAATAGATAATGTATTTGAAGATTGCATGTGAGAGTTTTAACATGTAGGGTGACACCTAGCATATACAAATTTTGTAACAGTAATCTTTTACTATTATTACTACATCTAATTTTGTCTGCTGGCTCGGCTTGGTTCAATTTGAAACTGAACAAATTTTTATTATAGTAAATGAAACTCAGCAAATCCAATGTTTTGACAATTTAGATTTAATAGTAAATTAAATGAGAAAATCTTTGGACCTTTGTAGATGATTCCTGTCTTGAGGTTGTCTATAGGATGTACTGGTTATGTTATCACATCCACACTTACAAGAAAACCACGGTAACCTTTTCAAATCTTTATTCAAAGAATATACTTAATTATTGTTTAAAAAATAGATTTAAATATGTTAATGCTGATGGATTTTCTAGGTAGCCCTTGTCAATGGAATTGTTATGGGTGGAGGTGGAGCTCTGAGTGTTCCTTTCAAGTTTTCTGTTGTCACTGAGAGGACTGTGAGTGGGTTAATATTCTTCTTCTCTCTTTTGAACAAATAGTTTCTCCTCTATCAGATTGCTGCCTTTCTCTGAGACAGTTTGATTATAGGTTTTTGCTGTCCCTGAGGCAGGCATTGGTTTCCATACTGATTGCAGCCTCTCCTACATTCTTCCACGTCTTCCAGGCTATCTGGGTGAGCACTTTTACTGCATATTGGTTCTAAATTTTATCTGGACAAGTGTTGAAGGGACAAGTAACTAGGAGTATTCTCCTCTCTTTCATTGTTTTTGATGGTATCAAGAGATGAATAACTCCACAAAGTTTGGCCTTGCATTGATCTAGTTGGTATTTGAGCCATGTTTAGACTTGGGGATAGGTTGAAGGACCTGATTGACCCGGATAGCCATGACTGATTGACCCGGATAGCCATGACTGGGCTTTGTCTTAGCTATTATGCCTGATTCAAATGGATTGGGTTTAGGCAGTGAGATTTTAGCCCAATTCGAGCTGACCTTAGTTGTCATTTTTTCTTAATCCATAAATAACTAAAATCATCTCTAAGTTAGGTGTTTTATATATATATATATATATATATGTACATATATACATATATACATATATATACATGATAATTTGATTATATTTCTTATGATAATTCTATGTATTTATATGTAAACAATTTGATTAACAACCCAGACTGACTCTTAACGTTAGAAAATTCGGACAAAAGTTGACTTGGGTTGGGGGATAGGCTAAAAACTATAAAGGTGCAATTTGACCAAGCCTAAACCTGACCTGAGTCACCGAATGCCCAGTGCCTTGATTTAGCAACACTGAATTACAATTATCTAAGTTCAATTATGTAACATCTTGTATCCCAATATGTAAAGGCACCTTTTGGAGAAAATCGTGAAGCTAGTGATGAGAACTTTATAGTTAGGCATATTTGAGTTTGAGTAGTTTTATGATAGGTGACCCTCTTGGGAAATACTTAAGTTATGCAGTTCTCTGAAGTCAAAATGAACAATATGAAATATTTCTATATTTGAGACACAGGATGCTACAAAATATGTTTAATTTGATTTAGAAATAACCTAATTATATATTGCAAGGCAAATTTGTGTCATCATTTAAAGTTGGATCAATCTCATTATTTTTTCTGTTTCTATTTTGATAAATTTTCTAACTTGGTTTTTCTATTGGTGCTTAAGTTTTGTTTAAATCATGGTTGAATTTAAAACTGCTACATTGACCTCCTTTCCCTCAAATTCTCTTTGCCATGTCACTCTGTTATTACTTTGATTCTTTATGAATTTATGCAGGTGAATACTTGGGATTAACCAGTGCAAGGTTGAACGGGAAGGACATGGTTGCCAGTGGACTTGCTACCCACTATGTCCCATCAGAGGTATCCTCTATACAATATTTATGTTGCATTTTTATTCATCATTAGAAACAATATATGGCGCATTACTGTTCGTAAAACAACCTCAAATTTTACGTAGATCTTTACTAAATTCATGTATGAAAAGCCATTCTACGTAATTAAAATGCCTTGAATCCTAACTACTTTTTGTCCTATCAGTGCTTTAGATCCTGTTACTTTAGTCTCCCCTTGTATTTCTCTTAATGTAATAAGCAACCTTCTATCTGACTTTTGAGAGGACTACATTAAATCTTCAGGTTTATGTGTACACATGATTTCCATTTACATTGGTTTTCATTTTCAGAACATGACATTTATGTTGTATCTATGGCAGAAGTTAGATGAGCTTGAGAAAGCCTTACTGAGTTTGAATTCAGGTGAAGAAAATGTGATAAGAAAAGCGATTGACAAGTTCCATATAGATGTCCAAGAAGAAGAAAACATCTTAAACAAGTATTACATCCAAGTCGGATATGTTGAATGATGGTAGCATTAATCCTGCATACATAAAATTATGCTAACTATACCGTTTTTTATTGTAGGCTTCCAATAATCAGTAAGTGCTTTTGCAAAGAATCTGTGGAGGAAATAATAGAATCTTTCGTAAGTTTCAGCAGATTTTTCAATTATTAACATTTCTACTTTGTTCTTGAATATTCACTTAATTCTCTAGCTTTAGCTAGATTGTTTGGATTTTATTCTTTATCTTGAAAATGTATTTATTTAATCCAATTACAACTAAGAGTAAGATGATTTATTTCTCTATGGTATAAATTAAAATCTTATGGATGCTGAGATCAGCCTCAAATTTGTTTTTCTTGTAGGAAGTTGAAGGATTGAACAAAGGAAATGAATGGATATCCCCAGTTCTCAAAGGGCTAAAACGATCATCACCAACTGCGTTAAAGATAACCCTACGATCAGTATGGCCTCTTTAAAATCTTCATAACCTGCTTTTACCACAAGCATATCTTAAAAAATGGAGTTAGGTGGCAATTATGTTTGAAACTAACTTGAATTTTGATTTAAGATACACAAATTTTTTTTATAGCTTGAAATCGATTCGCCTGATGTGAAAGTGTTTCAACTTGAAAAAGACTCAAATTTATCTTTAGGCTTTGTTATTTAGATTTTTGCGATGCATTGAAGATATTTAATTTTCACGCATTTATCATGGAGAGTGCATATTAAATCACTCATAATACATATGAAACTAGTAATAACATAGGTGATAGGAAATCCAAAATATAAGGCTGCCAATTAAGCTGAAAATAATATGAAAATTGACTCAAAATCAAGTAAATTTTAGTCAACTTGAGTCATAATCAAGAAGTTTTATTTTAGTTGATGCTGACTCACTCAAATGTTTCATACCATATACTTTTTTTATTTTCGTGCATACCCTTGTTTGGTTGGAGGGTTATTTAGAACAAGAAAGAGAAATATATTAGCTTATAAGTTTAATGAGAAATAAAATTATTGTAATATTGGGAGGTGTATAAGATGTGAAATAAAATTTATTTTTTAATGATAAATATAATTGATTTTAAGGTTAGAATTTCTGTTGAATGTGAAATAAAGTTGATTTTTAATGTTAAAAATTGTGTTGAATATGAAATAAAATCATTGAGATTTGTGATAAATTTGAAATATTAATAAAATATTATTTTGACTTTTTTAAGCTATGAATCAAACAAAACTAATAAAAAAATGCTCACATAAAAAATTTATCTCTTGAGATTCAAAATGAAGATGTGCCTTTATAATTTCATCAGGTTTTTTACAGATTAGAGAAGGGAGGAACCAGACCCTGCCTGAGTGTCTGAAGAAGGAATTCAGAGTCACGATGAACCTGCTAAAATCTGTGCCATCTGGTGATGTTTATGAGGTGAGGAAAAGCGTTCTCTGTAAATTATATGAATTTGAACAGCTCTTTACCATTAACAAGATTTCACCCAAATTCTTACTCAAAGGGGATTAGAGCTCTCAGCATTGATAAAGATAATGCTCCCAAGGTAATCACATGAAGTCCTTATACAGCATTAAAATAACAAGTATTAACTTGAAAAGATAACGCTTTTCATCTTAACCTTCGTTCTAATGTAATACAGTGGATCCCTTCCACGCTTGAAGAGATAAGCAGAGAGAGGATCGACCTCACTTTCAAGCCATTCAGTGGAGAACTGGAATTACAAGTGCCATCTGAGGGAGATGCATGCAGGTAGGTCTTAATGATTCTCTCTTAGAATATGTTCTTTGCCAACTCGAGTTCACAGGTCAGATTTAGGTTTGACCTGAATCAATTCAATTTGAACTTGTCCAACAGAGATATCATTAGTGTTTAAATTCAAAAAAAAAAGATAAAGAAAAACAAGTATCACATCATGTTGATGGACTCCAATTTCGGCATGAGTTATCCTTAAAATCATCACAAAATTAAGGTACTTATCACATCATATATTCCTCGAATTGTGATCCCATTTTAGGTAGACAGAAACTGAAAATTTTCATTTCATAATTCCTCAATCTGAACCTGTTGAAGCTTAAGTGGGTCAAAATATTTAGTATAGTGTTTGGCTATGACTACACTTGCTACATACAACATTTGTATATATTCTTAGGGTAAATATGTTGCAGGTGGGGTGTAGCCACCTACAACATTAATATTCTTATGGAAAATATGTTGCAGGTGGGAGGGGAAATACGAACATTCGGTCTATCCAAGCTTGAAAGAAAACAAATGAACTCAAACCTGTCGTCATGCGAGTTCAAAATCTGCCAATGCATCGCATATATATGATGTTGCATGATGTGTATGAAGCACAAAAAATATCATGAATTGTATCTCAGTATAATAAGTTGGACAAAACTTTATCATCCAATGGCCATGCAAAAGAATTTCTTATATATCATGATAAAATCCAGCAAATATAAATCATGTTTGGGAAATTGTTCCACCTCATCTATCAAAAAAAAAAAAAAAGGAACTTCCATTGCAAATATTTTCACGAGTCCATTAGTAAACTTCAAAAAACAGATAACTTAATCAACAAAAACAGGAATTATTTTAGAGATTATTGTGGAAAGATATGTTAGATAAATAGCAGCATTGAATAGGTGCCAATATATACGTCGGTGATGGGGAGATTGTTGATTATACTGGCAGTATGCATATAATCCAAAAGGAAACTTTTATTGAAGGCACAAGATCCTTACACTCAAGGGAGAAATTCTTGGGTTTGGAGGGAAAATTATTCGGCACCCAATCACCGGGGGCCTCGTGTAATACAGGCAGGTCCGAGCACTCTTGCTGCCTAGTTATTGGGTGTCGAACGATACTCCCATCCGAATTACCCAATAAATTTTTTATTTAAGGAGACTACTTACGAGCACTCTATTCTCGCACATGACACACAGACACACTTGTCACAAATTTGTGCACACTTTATTTGAAGCATTTAACCTACATTTATACTAGTGGAAGACTGATGGAGCTAGTATGGTGATGCAAATTGGAATATTCTAGCATGTTCATGAATGTGGTAGTTTCTGGGTACTTGAGGTCTAGAAGATGAGAGAGGTGGTGCTTCTTGCAACACTACCCCTCATCGGCAACTAATTCCTCTTACTATTGATCTTATGGTCATGCCAAGTTTCTTTCTTAATTCCTTATACTTTGCAGTGCTAAGCCATTTCATAAATATATCTACAACTAGATCACTAATCTTGATATACTCCATCTTGATCTCACCTAGTAATACCTTTTTTCATTCAAATTGATAGTATATTTCTACACGCTTTTTTCTCGCAAAGAGTAAATTTTCTATAATGAGTATTGCTAATTAGTTGTCATTGTATAAATGTGTCGGCTTCTTTATTAGTTGACGAAGATCCTTTGACGATTGTACGAACCAAGTACGTTCTTGAGTTGTCACTCCTACTGCTCTTTAGTCTTTACTTAGCCTCTGTTGTGGAAAGTGAAGTTAGGTTGTCTTTTACTACACATGATGGTGCTACTATTCCAAAGCTAAACATGCAACCTAAGAAGCACGGACACTTCTAAGAAGTAGCCGTGGCGGTGTCGGACACGTGTCGGACACGGACACGCCACGGACATGGCGGGACACGTGTCGGACACGGCGGGACACGTGTCCAATTTTTTTAATTTAAAAAAAAAGTTAGGACACGGCTGGACACTTCTAGGACACTTCTAGGACACTTCTGGACACTTTTAGGACACTTGCAAGACACTTGGATACGGCTCAATTATTAATTAATTAAATTTTAATAAAAAATAAAATTAATTTTTCTAAAAAACCGGTTCAAATGTTTTGCCCTAGGTTTTCCGCGTGCGTCCTCCCTCTCTCCGTCGCGGTCATCTCACAATCGCTCTCTGGTCGCAGCGCCAGTTCTCGCCCGCCGTCACCGTCGCCGTCGCCGTTGCCGTCGCCGTCGCCGTCGCCTCTCCCGTCGCGGTCTGCATTTCCTTCTTCTTCTTCTCTAGTTTTCTTCTTCTCCTTGTTCTTCTCTGGTTTTCTTCTTCTGCCTCGTCTTCTTCTTCCGTCTTCTTCTTCTTCTTCCGTCTTCTTCTTCTTCTTCCGTCTTCGTCTTCTTCGGACTCTTCTTCTTCTTCTTTTGCCTCTTCTTCTTCTGTCTGCCTCTTCTTCTTCGGTCTTCTTCTTCTTCCGTCTTCTTCTCTGGTTTTCTTCTTCTGCCTCTTCTTCTTCCTTCGTCTTCTTCTCCCGTCTTCTTCTTCTTCGTCTTCTTCTTCCGTCTTCTTCTTCTTCTCCTTCTTCGCCCCTCTTCTTCTTCTCCCTTCTTCTTCTTCTTCCGTCTTCTTCTTCTGCCTCTTCTTCCATCTTCTTCTTCTTCTTCCGTCTTCTTCTTCTTCTGTCTTCTTGTTCTCCTCCTCTTTTTTTTGTTTTTTTTATTCTTGTTCTTTGTTTTTTTCTTTTATTCACTATTTTTGTCTCGTCCTCCTTCTCCTTCACCTTCTTCACTTTCTTCTTCTTTTCCATATTTTTAAATTTTTTTGTCATATCATTATTAATTTAATATATAATTAATTTCTATGAATTTATAGTTATTTATTTGATCAATATATAGTTTCTTTTATTTTTATTAAAATTCTAGAAAATAAATAATTTTATTTATTTTACGTGTCCTAGAAGTGTCGTGTCTTATTTTTTTTAAAATTGACGAATCCCCGTGTCCGTGTCGTGTCGTGTCCCGTGTCCGTATCGTGTCCGTGCTTCTTGGCATGCAGCTCATAGTTGTTCCTCTTGTGTCATGATCTCTAGCGAAGTTGGTATCACAATATCCGGTTGCTTCACATAATGCTTCTTTTTCTGTACATAATTTCAAGGTCAAAAAGTTCTATTCACATACCTGAATATTTCCTTTGATTGCATAGTCTGCATCTATGTGAGGCCTACATGGCTTTTTTATGAATAACTCATTATTCTCACTGTAAAGATAATGTTAAGTCATGTGTTTGAAAGATAAACAAAAGACTGTCCACCAGGAACCTACACATAATTGCATCTTCTAATTCACATGCTTCTACAATGTGTAACTTTTGTTCCCATCTATGCACGTAGAGATGGATTTGCAATCTAACATCCCAAATTTCTTTTGGAGATCTCATGCATATTTTGCTAGAATAAAAATATCCCATCTCTTGTTCGCTCAATCTCGAGTTCAAGAAAATATTTAAGTTCTCGAAGCTCTCCTTCATCTAAACTCGAGATCGGCTCTACACCAATTTCATTTCTATACTTCTTTTCTCTATTCTTTTATTTATTTTTTCTATTTAATTTATCTTTTAAAGACTCTTGAGTCTTTCCTTGGTCTATTGCCTTCTTCATCACCTTCTGTATCTCAGGGGAGTTATACCTCACATTGTCGTGCATTAGAGGAGCCCCCTCTCTTGTAGAACCATCTATATATCGCTAAAACAGCTGTGGTTGTGAGGATCTTTTTATATTAATTAGCAGAAAAAAAAAACTTAAGTGAAATAATTCAGAAATATATATTTCTTTAAAATTTCTATAAATTTGAATGTCCATATGAGAATGTATATATTATTTCTAATTTATTATTTAGTTTAATATTTGAATAAAAAATCAATCAAACATCACTTCCTTTCGTCAGACGTTATTTTAGAGTAATAATTTTATAATTTTTTATAATATTATTTAAATATATTATCAAATCAAATAATCATTTTTTTTTAAATAATACAACATCACAAAAATATTGAACTCCCAAATTTAAGAGAAAAAATTGTTAGAAAACTCTATATAAGATTCTAATTTATTGTTAACTTTCTTCAGGTAGCTAATCTTGTTGAAAAATATTTTTCTTCGATAATAATTTTTTTTTTTTGCAGTAGAAAGTTTTGTCAAGACCTCTAATATTTTTGAGAAGTTTTTTTTGATCTTATAGAGATATCTCTAACAAGATGTCACTTCCCCTAACCTAACTTATCGAGTAATGATTGCAAGAAAGATGGAATATGATAGGGCATTGAATTTTGTGGTGAAATGTCAAGGTCTTAGCTTGTCTCAAGATAGGCAACTCAATGTTGCAAGAATCGAAGCAGTCTTAAGTTATAGATTCAACCCTTCTCAGAGCCATCCTCTACACACTTGCCACTCGAAGCGCTTTCACACCATCTTTTAGTTTGGTGTGCTGCGGAACGGGTGTACCTGGATTTCGGTTTTTAGAGATACGCTGTTTTAGGTGATGACATAGTCATTGCTGATAAGCAGGTTGCTGAATGCTACGACCTCATGCGGAGCGACATCATGTAACTTTAACATCGGACCTTAGTGCACTTCAAAATGGGATAAAAGAATCGAGATAGTGGTTTACCTGAAATAAATTCTAGAATAGCTTCAATTCCTCGTCAAAATGAAACAAATGGTTGGAATTCAATAAAGATCTAAATGCATGTACGTTTGTTTGTGTATACATATATAATAGAATGAATTTTATTTATAAAATTTTGTGTAGATCATCAAGCGAGCTTAGAGTTTCAAAGTAGATTTGATATTTGTTTGTGTTCGAGCAAATTAGCTGCCAACTTCGAATCAAATTTTACGAAGTCAAATTTATAGACTTGTTTGGCAAAAAGCATGAAAAGCTTTTAATCATGGTTAAAGTTTTCATTTTAATATTAACTGTATTTTATATTTTACATAATTTTTTAATATAATTATTTTTTTTTTTTAAATTTTAAAAAATAAAAAATTCTTTTTTTGCTTATATGTTTATTCGGAGTTTAATGGTGATGCTTCAGTTAAATTGCAAGTACATTCAAAGAGGACGTACGATTATATTTTGAAATTGGAAACTCACTGCGTAATCATTG
>JAEMOT010002411.1:243602-274592 GCA_019297695.1 Apostasia ramifera | reverse complement strand
TATATATATATATATATATATATTTAAGTGAATTACATTTATCTGTAATTAGAGATGGATTTGGCATTGGCCAGCGTCCTCCTATGGGCCGAAGCTTTTGCATGGGTTTGGTGGCCTGGCCCAACATGAGCTTGGCCCAGCCCAAGCCCGTTATTGTAAAGCCCAAGCCCGGTCCAGTAATAATTCCACCATGAACCCTGATACTGTTCCCTCTCTATATGCCTTTATCTCTACGCACAATTTTTATGATATGAATAATTTATATTCATAAAAAATGCTAATTAAACTCAATTCAAATGTTCAAAATAGAATGATTTATAAATTTATATACAAAAAAAAGTCTTTAAATAAGTCATATACTGAACCCTTAAATGATACTTAAGCATCTTCATCTATTCATTTTATTAATTAAATTTTTAAAATTATGTTAAATTTAATTTATTTGTTAATTTTTTTGATGCCAACCCAAACTCTGATCCAATAAGCATAAGCCACGTCAGCATAACCCTACTCTCTCTCTCTCTCTTTTCTCTTTCTATCTCTTCCTCTTTCTCTCTCTTGCGACAAAGATACAATGTATTGAAATGATGTTTTCTCGCTATTGTGAGCGAGCTCGCCTGCTTGCACAACGCCATTCTACTGAGTGCTTAATAGATGATATGGCACGCTGGCTTCATCCGCTAATAATTTTCTTTGAAAGACAATCGATTTCATCGATTTTCCAAAGATTGGGCTGTCAAATATTTTTGAATTTCAGCAGAATTGTTATCATTTCAAATTAACACATCTTAATTTTAACCATCCTATAGGAGTGGAGGATGTCGTGAGCTGATCAATTCCAAAATTAGTATTACTATGTAAAATGATTCCCCCATCTAACAATTAATCAACTAAAATTTTTTTTTAAAAGAGAATTACTTATTTTATTTTTAAAATAGAATTTTTTACATAATATTTAATATTAAAAATTAAATATTTACATATATCATATAATAATTCAAATACATAATTACAAATTATGCTCTGTGTTAATAAATAATTAGATTTTTTTTTCTTAATTTAATAAGTTGAATGACTAAATATTTTCTAAAATATGAGATTATATATGTTGTAGCTAAAAATCAACTAGAAGAACGGAGGAAGATTTTATATGGAAAACTGACTGAAGAGAAAAATCACGGCGCGATGCTTTTTATAAGATAAGAGTGAGGAAGTGGGGAGAAGGTGAAGCAGAGAGAGGTTTAAGCAGAGAATTCAAGGAAAAGAAATCCCCTTTGTCCCTGTTACAATAAAGTTTTATACTCGGATCTAATTTTTGGAGTCACTTCAAGGGAATAGGCTCCATCTCTAGTGTCACGTCAATGATATTTGCTAGGCTGGCGTGTGATGAACCCAGTTGTACGGATAATATCATCTAAGAGGAGGGACCATACCTCTTAAAAACGGCCTCTTGTACCTCACGTTGCATGCAGACAGTTTGTTGCGCTCTTTTCATCATGGCCTCTTTGACAACAGTCTTTCACCTTGGGGTTTTCTCCGTTTGCCGTTGAATACCCGTGATGCCAATATCACGTAAGTCTCCACGTGTATGCTCCAGATGCTGCGACCTGGATCCAGATGTAACAATATATATGTGTAAATAATTAATTTTAAAAATTAAATAAGTAGAATTTTTTTTGTGATTACATATGTAATTCTCTCAAAATTTATTATGTTTTTATCTCAATTCTCCCAAAAATTAAAATCACAAAGAAAGAAGACTATTCTATTCTATTTTCGCAAATTAACTTTCACAAACATTTTAAGAGCAGTTTGGTTTAATGTTAATTTGGGATAACTTAAATCTTAAGTTACCTCAAGTTAATTTTTTGCATTTGGTTAATTATTATTTTCATATTATGTTATATATATTATTTAGATATTAATTTTTAAATGATTATTTTATAATTTTTTAAAAAACTTATCTCCACAAATTACCCTTTTAAGATTAAGCTATAGAAGTCTTGGTTGTTTACTTTTATCCCAAATTAATTTATTAAATATTCAAATAAGATTTTGTGTTAACACAAATTAACAATCAAATATAATTATGAATTAAATTTAATATCCCATTTAGAATAATTCAAATCCAAAATACTCACAAAGCACCAAGCTAGAAAGCTCCCATTAGGGGCGAGAATGATTCACATTAGAGCCGAGCCGGGCACTACTCAAATTCAATTCATTTTAATTCAATTCGAGTTCGAGTTAACTCATTTCAATTTCGAATTGATTCGAGCTGATTCGAACTTTAGTCAAGCGATGACAGACTCTTCAAAAATTAAATTTTTTAAAAAAATTAATCTTAATTGAGAAATAAATTTAAATGAATTATAATTATAAGGTCACATACAAAATGTAATAAATAATTAACACAAATTTATATAAAAATAACAAAATAATTATAATAAATAATTAAATATATTATTTATAATTTTAAAAAAGGTTTGTAACTCTACTCAATAAATGCAAGTTAAGCTCGATTTAAGCAAAAATTATTGCAGTCGAACAGCCTAACACGTAGATTTTGTGGCAGCCATTCGGCGTGCGACAGCTGCGTGCGGGTCCCACCATCACGGCTCGGCATACGTAGCAATTTTTATCATATATGTATCATAAAATATCTCATACGTAGCAAATTTTATCATATATGTATCATAATATATCTCATACACAGCAAATTTGCTTATATAGGTATCATAATATATCTCATATGTAGCAACTTTTATCACATATATATTATAAAATATCTCATATATAATAATTTTAGTAGACTATTATGATATATATGTAATAAAAATTACTAAGTATGAGATATATTATAATATATATATATATACATATAATTAAAATTATTATGTATAAAATATATTATAATATATATATATAATAAAATATATTACTTATGAGATATTTTATGATGTTAGGGCGTGATTGTAGAACCCGCACGCAGGTGTCCCACGCCCCGCAAAATCTACTTGTAGTTTGTCCGACTGCAATAAGTTGTCCGATTTAGGGGCCGTTTGGATAGGTGGGTTAGCTGGGGTAACGCGTTATTTTATCCCCTGGGTTAACTAACCTAGCGGGCTTCCCTTACCCCGCCTACCCCTGGGTTTAGCTACCCCAGCCGCGATGCTGGGGTAAGGGCGGAGACCGCGGTTCTGCGCTCTCTCTCGCGCGCGAAGCCTGCCCGAGCGGTTGTTTTCGCGCTGCTGGATGATGGCGCCGCTCCAGGCGCGGCGACAGAGGTAATTTTCTGCTCTGAAACGCAGGCCGGTGCAGTGCCTCTCCGGCAGCGGAGGCATTCTGGGTTGGTGACGGTGAGTGCTCTTAGTTTGCAATCTGTTCAGGTAAACATGTGTTCCCTATTCTCTGCCTCCCCTAATCGCAGATCTGTCTGCCCATTAGGGCAGATCTACCTGCCCTAATCGCAGATCTGCCAGCCCCTGGGTTTGATGCGGTGGATCTCCTCTGTTTTTCTTGGTTTGGTGTTGTTCATCTTCATTATCCCTAGTTTTCCTGTTTTTTTCATTGTTTTTCTGCCTGCGATTTTTCCTCTGTTTTTCTGAGGTTTGTCATTCTTTCGTGTTCCTTCTTGCTTCTGCCTGGAATATCTGCTGCCCATTATCTCAACCCTTTTTTTTATTACATCCCATCTGTTTTTCTTTTTTCTGTGATGTTTATCTCTATCATTCCTATTTGTACTGAGATTCTTTTCACTATTTCCTACTTGGTTTTGTGATTCTGTGGTGTTTTTTCTTGTTTCTGCCTGAAAATATTGTTGCCCATTCTCTGAACCATTTTTTTTCATTTCATACATGCTGCAGTGGCTGTAATTTTTTTGTTGTGGCTCAGGCCCGATTGTGCGTTGTGATTCCCTCTGTTTTTTTTGTGCTGTGCTGTTCATCTGCATCATTCCTAGTTCATTTGTGATTTTTCCAGTGTTTTTTCTGAGGGCTGAGGGCAGTTTGTGCAATGTGATGACCTGACTTTGTGTCATGTTACCCATATTATCATTGCCATCTTGCTATGAGCCATAGCCATGTTACCATGCTGATTAGGTGGACTTTGTCTTATGTAACCCATGTTACATAATTCATTGCCATGTACTCAATAATTTATGCCATGTTCCTCTTTTGTCATTGTTTAAAATTACAGCTCTTACCTCCACTATATTATTACAAATTATGTTCATTATGGTTTGGCTATTTTTTTGGCATGTTGTGTCCTTGGTTCTCTATTTATTGTTAAATTTGGATGGTCATCTTACCCGTGCCTCCAAGTTTTAGCATTCTCTCCTAATTGCTTTGCTCTAGCGGCTTTCTAGTAAGTCTACTTTTTCTTAAAGTCCCAATTAATGTTTATATTCTGCTATAGTTAAGCTATAATTCGTATATGAACAGATACCACACTTGTTTGCTCAGATATTACACTTGTTCTTATGTCACTTCTGAGATATGGGCAATGATGAATTTTTTGACAAATAAAAATAAATAAAAATTCTAGGTCTGATTAATCTCAAAGTGATTTCATGTCATATGTCAGTTACCCTTGGTATCCAGGTGGAGAGGTAAACATGAAAATATTTTGCTTTTTGCCGATCCAAGTTACCGTAGCCAACATATAAATTTCTGAGCCCAATACTTTTAGCCTATCAATAGGCAAAAAATGGTGAGACCCGATTGTTGCAAATGGATTTTTTCATTGAGATTTATGGTTGGGATTGATTGAACATGAGTCAACGATTTTGTGCCTTTTCGTTGTTCTGTGTGCTTGCAATTGAGGATATCATGTCTATCACCCTGGTTCACATTCATTTGTGAGAATTTGTCTAAGTTGCAACTACATTTTTTAAAACTGAAGCATATAACCATGGCTCTCCTTCTGCAGAAAGAATCACCACTCGGTACAGCCGTTTTTTAAATTTTTTAGATTATGTAAAATATTTATGAACAATACCTAATCTTATTAGCTTGCTCACATCATATCTTGTTCTGTATTTGTACTATCTCTAGCCACAACTTCATATTCTGTTGTACTTTTGTGCGTAATGTACAAAACCATCTAGATTTTTTTTTTTTTGAAATTGCTAAATTTTACATGGATTGACAGTTTGTTTGTAGATATCTTATGTATTAGAGAATATAGTTATTTTACTTTGATTAAATGGCACCAAATCCCTCTTTAAACATAATGCACTAGTTCTCTTTGACCTACTGATGGAATGCTTGTTCCTATATCATGCCTGAATTTTCATATTTTTGTATTGATTAATCCCTTTCAAGTTAGCTACATCCTTAGTGCATTTGTTCTGGAATTCCCTTTTTCTATTGTCCAACATGCAAATGATGACGATTTTTAAAGGATAGCAGGGGTATCCTAAGTTAGCAATTTTTTTCCTTTTGCCATTTAATCAAACTTTTGAGGGAGGTTAAGTTTCGGCCCTAATCTGATGGAAACTTATTGTTGGAGTGATCATTATCTGTTTTGGGGAAGGTTAACTTTCGGCCCTTATCAGATGGAAGAGCTTTTGTTTATGCAAACTCTTTATGAAAAATGTTTGCTGCTTGCCAGAATTTTGTTTCTGATTATCAATCTTATTCTCAGAACTGCTACTCTTGTTTAACAAAGTTTTTACACATATTAAAAGTTTTAATATTTGAATTTACTTCATCATTTACAATTTATGTTAGGCAATATGAACTCTGGTTTCCGACGCATGGGCCAGGATAAACTATCAATTAGGAAGTCATCGCGGACTATGCCTGCAGATGACAAAATGGCAGAAACTGAAGATGAGACACAAATCGGTCCCTCAAACCTTAGAGCGAATAGAAAAAGTAGGGATCCAAATTTTTCTAATGAAGAAAAAGATGGACTAATTTTGCTTATCACTGAGAAACATAATAATGGGGACGTGGTTAACGTGAATCCTATGCCTTTGGCTTGGATTGAGATTATTAAGGCTTATAATAGTCAAGTGGGTACTAAAAAAATGGCTCAACAATTAAAAGATGCTTGGAAAACATTGAAAAAAGAATACAGGAAGTATCATGAACTTGCTGTGCAGAGTGGGTAGGGATGGGATCCAGTTAAAAACACACCAGATGCAACCGATGATTTGTGGGAAGAAATTCTTCAGGTGTGATGTAGTATTATTTATCAAACTTTGAGTACCAGCACTAATTGTTTCTGCAACTTATAGTCTTAATTTGTATAGGTTCATCCAGAATATGAATCGTTACGAAGGAAGCCCTTTACACATTACGAAGCAGTTGGGGACCTCATTACAAACACGTACGCATTGGGCAACCATGCAAGATCTTCTGTCAATTACATGTCAACGGCTGAGTCTCCAGAGATGGACGCAAATGTTCAAGTAAACGCGAAGGACTTTACTGAACCTGCTTTCGATGCTAGATACATTTCCGGGGAAGGATCTAGTTTTGTTGAGAACTACGTTTTCGTTAAGGATAATGATGTAACATGTGACCCTTCCTCAGGGAGTGGAGGTAAGCGTGTGGCTGAAACAGGCAAAGAACGTAGGGGACGAAAAATTTTTTTTACCAAAGACGATGCAGAGTGTTTACTGTTTGAGGCAAGGAACAAAACAAATATTGTATTGCATGCAATACAACGTGCAATACCTTACACTATGGAAGACGCAATAAAAAAGTTAGCATGTATGCAAAATTTAACAGACACCGCACTATATGCAATGATAGATGTATTAAATGAAACTCCTAACAATATCACAGTGTTCATGATGCTAGATGAGAGTCGCCTAGAAACTTGGGTTAGTGTTACTGTTGCCCGACATGCTCAATTTGGTCGAATGCCAATATTTATCGATCGACCAAACCCATCATTTGACCCTCCCCCCATTTTGTAGTGTAACATTGAGCATTTTACATGTTTTGTCTCTAATGTTTCTACAGACAGTTGTTTTGAGTTTATTGTAATATTGTTTAGCGTTGCAGTAATAATATTATTTTTTTCTGTATCCTCACTGTTTGTAATATTATCTCGTTGTATTGTATTGTTAAAATAATAAGATATTTTTGTATTCTCAATTTGGTAATGGAATGTTTGTTATAATATGCTACAAATGAACATTAGCTAATTTTATGGGAATGAGGTTGCCAACCTCATTACATGCTTAGATGAAGAGGCAGCATTACTGAAATTTATTTCTGAGTTTGCTGTGTTAGATCAATCTAATGTACAAGTTCCTCGAGTTATGTACGATAGACCATACCCCGGTAATTTGTACATCCATGAGATCTTAAATGAGCATGATGTGCGAGTATACAATTATTTTTGTATGCCTGCACAAGCATTTATTGGCTTGAGGGACCTGCTAGCAGATCGTGGTGCCCTAAGAGACACTCGATACATGCCAGCAGCGGAGCAGTTAGCAGTATTTTTGCGGGTTATTGCGCAAGCTGATAGTTACCGCAGTATTTGTGAATTTTTTTCAACACTCATTAGAGACAGTTAGTCGTAATTTTAGACAAGTCCTACAAGAAGTCCTCACTTTGAAAGATGATTTCGTTGTACTTTCAGATTTGACCATTCCATGTCATCCACACATCCGAAATAACTCACATTTTTACCCATACTTCAAAGATATCCTAGGTGCTATTGACGGAACACAAGTTCCTTCCAGAGTTCTTGTTCACAAGCAAAATCGATATAGGAATAGAAAAGATTTCATATCTCAGAATGTTATGGCTACTATCTCTTTTGATTGATAATTTGTATATGTTACAACTGGATGGGAAGGATCTGCTGCTGACATGCGTGTTTTGAAATGAGCAACCGAGAAAGGTGGTTTCTCAGTACCGCAAAGTAAATTCAGTAATATTATATATTCAATTCTTTATATTTATAATGACTTTTTCTTGTGTTGTGAATAAATCAGGAAAGATATACTTGGTTGATTCTGAATATGCTAATAATGACAAGCTTCTTGCACTAGTACGTCGTGTCCGATATTATTTGAGTAGTTTTCGTAATCTTTCATAACGAAGATATGAGTCTCCTCAAGAGTTGTACAATCATAGGCACGCACAACTGAGAAATATTGTTGAACGCACGTTTGGTATATTAAAAAAATAGTTTAAAGTATTAACTGATATGAAACTATTTTTCTTTAATGTACAAGCGGATATTGTACTTGCATATTGTATTTTGCACAATTATATTGGTAGATATCATGATCATGATACCTACTTCAACATGCGAGAGGCTGACATAGAGCAAGAGGAGAGTTTGGAAGAAGATGTTGAAGATGAAGACCAAACAACTTATATACCTGCAACTCAACAACGACGGGGGAAAATTATCCGGACGGCAATTATTGAACAGATGTGGATGGGTCAGGTTAACTTGTACTGAAATTTTGAAGTGATTGGCATACTACTATTGTTCATTGTATCATATTTAATTATACTTTGTTTGTTGTAGGGGGTAGTGAATCGATAATGATTATGGTGCTCAACTGTACAAGGATGTTGATCTTGACGAATATCTGCAACTTCATATTTTTTTATTATTTATAATAATTATATTATTTTTGTGTTAAATGGATTAGTAACTGCCTTCTTTTTATTTCATCTTTTTTTATTTACTATCCTGGATTAACTTATTTATTTATCAAACTAAATTTAAAGTTATTCTAGATTAACCCAAGTTAACATTCAAACGTAATATTGCAATTAATAACTTACCTCAGCTGAAATTATTAATGGGGATATCCTACCGCCCATCCAAACGGCCCCTGTTAGGGTGGGGATATAGTGAAGCTGGAAAAGAAAGAGGTCGGCGCTGTGAGATCGGGAGATCAGAGGTGATCGGACGGCAAGGACGGCGGTCGATGGTGTTGCGGTGTGCACGGCCAGAGAGCGAGAGGGAAAGACAAAAGGAGGCGGAAGATCCCGATCGGGCTATTTGGTGATAAGAACCTTGGGAGAACCTCACCTCAAAAGCTAGATCATGAGGGTGGAGAGCCCAATGCTTCTGGAACTCAAATCCCATTCTTTGCAATTGGATCGTAAGTTGGTAACATGCTTATTTATTTGTTGGCAGTAGTACTTTTAACTGTGGTTGATTCGATGACTGCCTTAAAAGGCAGGAGCTCAACCCTAGAAATTGTCTGAGACGGAGCTGCGAAGGATCCTGGAGAGAGGGAAAGGGGAGAGAGGGCGGGAGTGAGGGAAAGCAGAATGATGGATCCCAAGGCATCAGCCAAAGCGAAGAGGTCTTACACACAGAAAGGGAGGAGGAACAATCTTTCGCCGGCGGCCATTGCTCAGAAAAAAAAGGCCACGCAGGCGGTATCAGAGGAGAAAGTCCGACGATCCCACTTCCACGCTTTACCTTCCAATTGGGACCGTTATGATTCCGGAGAGGAAGAACCGGAGACCGCTGCCGGTAAAATACCGGCGGACGGGGAAGGAGAAGTCGAAGTCGCACCGAAGAGCAAAGGAGCGGACTACGGCTATTTGATTGAGCAAGCTCAGTCACAGCAGCAGAAGCATAGAGGGACTGCAGAGGTGGAATCTTCTTCCTACTTCTTTGACGAGCAACCTATAGGTATAAATCATCTCTGTCCATGTGTCTTTATATTGGAAAAGTATAAGAGCTTTGTGGGTTTTTTGCATTCAACTTAAACCTCTGTTAGGGTATCGGTAGGTTGCCTGCCTGTTTCAAGTGTACAAGGAATTTAATTTTCTAACAATTCCAACCAGATTTAATATTTAGCCTTTTCAGCATCAAGCATTACTCTCCTTTTTTCAAAAGCTTTGCATCTTGATTTGAACTCGTCAATAGCGCATTTAACCATGCTTAGAGAAAAATAATGGAGGGGCAACATGTTCTGTAACCACTCTATGGACAGGCGACCATGAGAATCATGTCCTGCATTGATTTCTTGATAATTCAGTTATGCAACAACCACCACCCAAAGGAGTTTGAGTTTTCCACATTGATTTCTTCCACATTCAACTCCAAAGAAACTAATGCTCTCTGTAAGCCCAAGAGAGTCATGATCATGTGTACTTACCATATTACAAGTCATCTATGTTCTTATTTTCCTTCTCGTTTCTATCATAACTTGGATCCCTTCACATTTATGTACATGGATCTTTCAATGTCAAAGATGGACATGGCTAAACCCCCATAAATGTTCATCCCTCAGTCTTATCCTTAATAAGTGCCATGCCCACCTTTATCATATAATTATTTTTAATGCAATCCAATCAAGCAGGTCACTCATTTATATAAGCATTGGCGCCTCATGTAAACAAAATGAATGTTTTGCTTCTGAACTCCAGTCAGCTATGCCATGGGCTATGATTCCACCTGTTGTGGGTTTGGGTAATTAAGGGACTAATTATGCATAATGCATATGAACACATCAAGCAAAGAACTTAAACTAACAACTGATACCACTAGTCTTTAAGGTCAAGTCATGATTGATTCTCATGATCTAGAGATAAAATTTTCATTGTCTTTGGCCTTTGGTGTTCTGTTTTTATATTGTTTTTATATAAAACAGGGATAACAGGAGGTTATAGACGTATAATTTATTAATTGTAGAATTCCAAACTATCAAGCCTTAGGATAAATGTGATGCCATTGAAGCAATGGTGTATCATGATTTGTAAAACGCTGGGATGCAAATCTTTTTAATGATAGATTATTATGACATCATGAATCAATTATCTTATTTTGGGGTACAACGCAATAAAGCTCTCAGATGATATTATTTTTTCTCCACGGTGGAGGAAAAAGCTTAAGTAGAAACCTTCCTCTTTTCTTGAATTCAATATAATAGGTGTAATGCACATAATTTAGATTCTTTGGTAGTACACCTCCCAGCGGTTATTCTTTACTATTCTAAAGAGCTGGTAATCTTATTGAATCACTGAGTTTCAGAATAATGTAGAGGTTATTTTCTGGTGCTTCACTTTTCTTGATTGAGTTGAGTTCTTTGCAGTAGTTTACGATAATGTTAATGGTTTGTTGTATTTCTAGAGTACAAGTAAATAAGAATCTTATTGTCTCGGAAGCTCTGTTGTAAATTAATTGTGAATTTTTTGAATATCTATGACACTTGCCTTGTTATATAGATTTGAATCAATGTTACCCCAAAAGACCTGCAAAACGGGAACCCGAATGCACATTCTGGTCCGTGGTTCTTTCACCTGTGGACGTTAAATAGTCGAGACCTTGTTTACTGATGAAAACTATCCAGCCAGCTATATTCGCGACATGGGAATTCCAATCTCTACAAGTAAATGCAAATGCTTGTGAAGCATGGATATTACCTTAAAAATATTTCCATTTACTGCCCCTTCAGGAAGCTGGACGGCTGTTGTTGCTTGAAATATATGCAATTGGCTGCTTTTTTTTTTGCCTCATGCTATTTCTTATGTTTTTTTGCGGGGATTAGCTGTAGAGTTAAGATTGGCTGCTGGAATCTGATAGCTGCTAGCTGAGTTTATAGCTATGATCTTGATAAGGGGAAATTCTTGTAGAAAATCTCACTGGACTAATTTCCAGGTGACTGAAATGTCTTAATGCACTTCATTTGTTACAATTAGATACGTCTTGAAACTTATGTTTCTTAAAATAAAGTTCACATGTATATATTAATCTATCACTACGTGGAATGGGTTCTCATATGACAAGGTATCAGGCTTTGAAATAGCGATCTAGCTAAGCCTCCGCTTAGTACCTCTACCAACATAGAATGATGAACCGCGTTCCTGTTCCTGTCCATAATGTGACACCGATTTGAATATTGCATATGGCCAAGATTACAAGAAGCTTAGGCGATAGAAATCTATTTTTCACCTGTAAATTGACTATGGAAATAATTTGATTTTCTGCAACACTAAATTTTTTTCCCCTCCCCATATAATATTTGAACTTAGAGGAAAATTTCAAACATAGAAGATTGAGAAAAGGCCAAGGTGATAAGATTAACATCCTAAGTTCTACTTCTAACCTAGTAAGGAAAACATGAAAATAGAATATTATGATCATGTATACAGAAAAAGGCCAAGGTGATAAGATTAGCATCCTAAGTTCTACTTCTAGCCTAGTTGGGAAAACATGAAAATAGAATATAGTGAAGGAAGATAATCATTTTAGATATTGTGGTCATCCCTACAGATAAATTTAGATGGACTTGATTAAGGGAAATGAGCAAGAAGAGAAGATATGTGGTATCTTGGTGGATCAGACGGCATTAGCAAGGTATAGAAGAGTTTGTTGTTTGTAGGAGGACCATAAATGGAAATTTGAATGGTAGATTTTTTTTAAGGACCACATCATGGAAGGGATATTTTCTGGTTATCCAATTGTTATATCTCAAGCCCAAGAATGCTTAATTTAGAAGTTCGATGGGGAGTTGATAGTGTGTTCAATCTAAAACAGCCTAAGAAGGTTGGTATGGAGTTACTATTGCTACTAGCACCAAAAACTTTAAGAAATTTTTCCATGAAACAAGCTTGGATCTTTGCCTGCATGTTTGGGTATTTGCACCTCATCAGTGAATTAATAAAGGCCGATGTGTGCTTGGAATGTACTGTTGGCCCAGGTCCTATCAACCATTGCATGCAGTTGTTGAATCTGTACAATAACAACAACAAAACCAAGTCTTTTTTCTCATTAGGAGGAGGAATCAGCTATATGAATCATTTATTTTTATTACACTCTATCAAATAACAAATCTTCATTTGACTCCAAATATGTAAAATCATTCCTTATATTTTTTTGCCATGTCTGTCTTGGCTTTTCTCTTTCTCTTTTTATATGAGCAAGATCTAATAATTTATTTTTTTTACTGAAGCTTCTATTGACCTACGATTTATATGTTCAAACCATCTAAGTTGACTCTCTCTAAACTTGTCTTCAATTGAGGCTACTAACTTTTTCGCAGATATACTCATTTTTCATCTTGTCCTTTCGCGTATACCCGCTCATTTACGTTAACACCCTCTTCTATGTAACACTTATCTTATTTGTATGTTTCTGCTTTTTAAGCCAGCATTTAATACCATATAATATTGTTGGTCTTACAACTGTTCTATAAAATTTACCGTTAAATTTAAGTAAATTTTTTTATTACACAATAGGCTAGATGCATTCTTCTAATTTATCCATCTTACTTAGATCTAGCTAATAATATCACCATCTATTTCACCATTATTTTGTATGATTAAATCAAGATAGTTAAACTGTTCGCTCTTCTTAATAATTTGATCATCAATTATTATCTCTCCACTATAAGTGCTTTTTTTTTATTAAATTTGTACTTCATATATTAAATTTTTGATCTGCTAAAGTAAAAATTTTTAAATTTATAACCCAAGTTTCGTCTTAGTATCTTCTCTAGTCTTATCAACGAGAAAAATATCATCTTTAGAAAGCATATATTAAGACACTTTTTTTTTAATGTGTTCAATCAAAACTTTCATAACTAATAAAAGAGATATGGACTTAAAAGTAAATCTATTGTGTTTGAACACTTGTCTTAAGTAACTTGAATTTATGCAGTGCAAACTCTTATCTTTTCTAGAATTTTTTAGAGTATTTCTCTTGAAATTTTATCATAAGTTTTTTCTAAATAAATAAAAATTAAATGTAGATTTTTTTCTCTCTAAACATCTCCATTAAATCTCTCAATAAAATAGCTTCCATAATCGATCTACTTGGCATAAAATTAAATTTATTCTGTGATACTCTAGTATCACGACGTTCTATCACCCTCTCCCAAACTTTTAAAATATGGCTTATTAATTTAATTCCTCTATAGTTAGCACAATTTTATATATTGTCTTTATTCTTATAATTAAGTATCAATGTACATTTTCTTTATTCATTTGGTATCTTTTTAATCTTCAAAATCATATTAAATAATTTGGTGAACCAAGAAACTCCTCTATCTCCCACATATTTTCAAACATGTATTGGAATGTTATCTGATTTTATTATTTTTTTATATTTTATCTTCTTTAAAGTTTTTATAACTTCAGCTTTACTTATATGCTGGATGTAAGAGTGATTTCTATCTTGTATTTTTTCTTTTAAATTCTCTCGTCGTATCCTTTACAACCTTACAGATTTAGTTAATAATCTTCAACTACATAAGATCGGCTTCCTCTTTAATGTTCAACTATTCATATTCGAGAACTCTCTTCTTAAAGAAATTTCTTTTTTCATTCGTTAGATTCCATCATCAAGTTTGAGGGCATTGATTCGATTTACTATTCTTTTTTTAGCTCTTCATTTTAAAATTTAATCAATGTTAGGTAGTCAGACATTCACTTGAAGTGATTTTATAATTTTTACAGACCAAGTGATCTCATTTTCTTATAAAAAAATAATCAATCTGCTCTTGAAGATCCATTCTTATAAGTGATAATATGCTCATTTTTTTCTTAAAATATTAGCAATAAAAAAATCATAACCAACAACAACCACTACCAAGCCTTAATCCCACTAGGTGGGGTTGGCTACATGAATCCTTTGTTTCCATTGCGCCCTATCAGTTACCAAATTTTTATCTAAGTCTAAGTAACTAAGATCACTCCTTATAGTTTCTTGCCATGTTTTCTTTGGTCTCCCTCTTCCTCTTTGTACATGGGCAAAATCCAATAACCTAATTTTTCTAACTGGAGCTTCAATCGGCCTACGATTTAGATGTCCAAACCATCTAAGCCGACTTTCTCTAAGTTTATCCTCAATTGGTGCAACACCAACTTTCTTTCGGATATACTCATTTCTCATTCTATCCTTTCGTGTATATCCACACATCCACCTTAACATCCTCATTTCTGCAATATTTCTTTTATTTGTATGTTTTCTCTTTGCAGGCCAGCATTCTGTATTATATATCATCGCTGGTCTTACTACAGTTTTATAAAATTTATCCTTGATTCTGGATGGGATTTTTCTATCGCACAACACACCAGAAGTCTTTTAAAAACCATATTCATAAATCAAAAAATCATAAATTAAGAAAAATTCTAAAATAGTTTTACCCTCTTCATTAGTCTTTTAAAAACCATATTCATCGTGAATATTATTAAATTTTTTGGTAACGCTTCCAACATGTCCATTAAAATTTTCTCCTAAGGTATCCCTTGTACTAATTCTTCCAGATTATTCAAAATTTTTTTTTTATACTCGCATTTAAACCTACTTGAGAGGCATTTACAATGTTAATAGTCATTCCATTGATAATAATTTTTAAAGTTATAATTCTATATTCATTTCTTTTGACTTCCACTACATGATGCTTCAAATTCTTGTCGAGAATTACACTCTTTATTTTTAATTCTATTTTTACCGTAGTACCAAAGTTTGAAGTTAAAGCTATCAATTTTTTTAGCTTTCTCTTCTACCCATTTACATTGAGGGCATAAAATATTAACCTTTCTATAAATTAGCCTGTCTATTAGGGTGCCTATATTCCAAGTCTTTAATTTTGTTCTAGTATTTTGGATCAGCTTCTTTAACCACATTCGTCCATAATATAAGAACCCTTATTACGACACATTCAGGCACCGATGCGGCGGTTTTTGCACACTTTTCACTGTATTTAAGATATCAATGCGTCGCTTTTGGGGAACGCCCTAGCTTTAGCGCAATTTCTTAAATGATTCATGTCATGTTTGTTTGACAAGTTTTACACTGGTTGTTGACTGCCTAACGTAAATCTCCGTATTTTTCACCTAAGACTTGGGACTCAGCAATAGCGCATTGTATAGAAAAATTCCAAAATAATATTTGCTCAAGTACAATGAATAGCGCTGGCTATGTGTATAATAAAGTTCAATAGTTGTAAATGTTCAAATTTGTTGTCTTTGGGGCTATTTGTTCAGTAATGTCTAATGTAATGTAAGGAATATAGTTGCCTTAAGTTCTATTGTGAAATCAAGTTCCCTGCTTCCGTAGGCGACATGCAAGTAAAACATATTATTTTGTGGTCATTGTCCAAGTTTTCTTTTTTGCTTGGTGGAGACGTAGATTATCTATCACTGGATGTACTTCATGGAGTGTTCTGAATTAAAAATTATAATTTTATTTGTATTAGTATCCTTGGTATATTCTTGAAATGTAGTATTAGGGTTCATTTACTATATGTTTTTTTATTTCAGACTTCATGCAGGGGGTAAGCCCTATGTTTACTTTAAGAAGAAAGAGCCTTCTCTCTCTGTGTGAGGATGACAACTTTATTATTGATCTTGACCTTATGTCAAATTATGAGGTATTAAATTCATCTTGTCTTGAAGATGATTTTATTCTTTTTACAATTTGTGTGCTACTCTACGAACATCCCACTCATAAATGACTAAGAGGATACTTTTGTTGTTAATTATGTTCATGCTTAGGTACTATTGACTTGTAGGATCTAGTTTGCAGATGGTGCTAACTGCACAAATGAACTTACTACTGGTTTAGTTTTGATTAGTTGGCGTTTGGATATAGCTTCTACTGTCAACGTTTACATATTTGGTACTTACTCAAGTTAACAGCTCCATGTTTGCACATAACTATTTGGCTGTTAGATCTTATTGAACTTTCTGATATTGTTTCTTAAAAGGGGGACGTCATCCTGTATTTTATGTTTATTTTTGAGTTGAGAGTTTCATTTATGCTTATGAAAAGTTGGTGAATTAACAGAATAATATGGAAACTCTATCTTCTCGGAAAACTGTGAGTATAAAATTATGGTAGAACTTATGGCTTCATACTTTTCTATCGAGATGGAAACTTTCAATAAGAAAATGACATCCAAGTATACTAGAGAACCTGTTGATGAGAATCTTCTGATTCATGATAAGAAAACAAAAGTGGTTTTGTTTTCTAGAATAAAGAGAAGTGCCATGCAAACCAACCTTAGATCTGTTATAGTAAAATTTGGCTTTCATAATATAATCAGGCACCTGGTTCTAACTAGGTATTCCATACGTTTGCTTTTCTTTTACTTCTTTCAAATGTAAATAGATTGTCATGTGTGGTACTAGTTTGTCAAAGAAGGTTTGTTTCATCTGCAGGAGTTTGTCTACATACTTAATCATGATTGTGAATTTCTAAGTTTAATTTTCTTATTCCGCTCTTTTGGTTTATTTATTTCGCTTTACACCATTGTTTGGTATGTGGGCTATGTAATGATCCCAATCCAAGATGAGTCTTGGGAGGCCATGTCAAAACAAACAGCTCAGATAAGAGGCCGCTCCTACCTAAGACCTCTTAGGATGTAGGGATGGGAATGAATTGTCCTACTTCTGAAAAGTAGAGATAGGACTTTGGGCTTGTGTGTGCGGGGTAATAGCTTACACGTAATCGTGAGGCCCAGCATGAGCTAAGCGTAAGTTATAGTCTATTTAATTTTCAGTAGAACTTTCAGGTACCATATCTCACCATGGATTTGCATGCACTTGCTGCAAATTTGTCAAAGTTAAAGCTTTCAAAGAGGCTGTTCATTGAAGAAGATCTATTGCCCAGAGATCTTGTAAGTATCCTTAAATCTTCTTGCACTTTCCCTCATGATTCAGTTACTTGGAAGCATTATATGCAAGTGACTTTTTGTTTTAAGAAATAATAGTAGAGTCGAAAAATTCATGATGTAACTCAAATTGCTATCCCTATTTACAATACATGTATGAAATCATCATCATATCTTATGCTAATGTTTTTTGGCTTGCAAAATCTTGCGTATCCTTGCACTTATCATGGAAAAGCCATTTTCACATCTTATATGATGATCAGCATATTACCTTGCCATATGTTAAGAATAAGGGAAGATTACTGATAGGTTCCTATAGCTTACTATAATTACACTTAGATTTATTTTTTTTAAAATGCTTTACTTAGATTCTTAGAATTTAAAATGAGGACCTAAAAATAAAATAAAGTAGAAACCTAACAGGTCTCTACAGTTACAAAATAGGAATCTAAGTGAGATTTTTAAAAATATGAACTGAAGTCTAATTATGAGTAAATTGTAAGGACTTGTTGGTAACTTGATCTAAGAATAATCTGATGCTTAGTTCATTAAATTTATGGCCCCTGAGGTTTATCCTTTCATGCTGTGGTTTATCTTCTGTTTGTATGTGAATCTTTGCCATCTTTTAACGTGATGAAGCTCATTCTATTAAAATTTCATGTAAACTGAAACACCCATATATGCTATAACAATGTCTCTTTATTGCTCTCTCCTCATCTGTTTCTTCTCTCCCTCTTCTCTTCCCCACCTTTGTAGTTGATTCCTTAGCATATTACATTAAGTCCTGTTTGGCGTGAGGACCAAAACAGGACCAAAATGGTACTAATTTAAAAAACAACAATAATAATAATAAATAAATTTTTTAAATTATTCTACACAAATTAAAAATATAAAAAAATATTATTTTACTTTACATACTCAATAATTTAAAATAAAAATATTAACTTTATTTCACATTCTAGACTAAAATATTCAAATCGAGTACTATTTTTTAAACTAGTACTATTTAGTAAACTATTATTTTTTATGTTACAATTTGTGTAGAATAATTAAAATAATTTATTTATTATTATTATTGTTATTTTTTAAAGTAAACATTGTGAAAACCAGACCGAACCACTTGTCCAACCTATTTGACTGGGGACCAGCTTTTCATTTAATCCCGTTCAATGGTAAAATCAGATTTTGCATATTTTAGACCAATGCAGACCATAATGAATAAATTTGTTATCGTGAATATTTGATAATATTTTTGGTAGGCAATCTTATCCTTTAAATGTTTAAACAAGATGATGAATCATTGGTTCGACTGGGAATTGGATATTAGACTAGTTCTTTATCTGATCTAATTTTTACGACATTAAAATATGCTTGAAAAAAGTCATTGAAACACATTTTGAAAAAAAAAAAAGACTCAGATCTGGACCATTGTTCGAACTGTCAGGTGACACTGAACATTCAACTTTGATCATTAAGCTTTCGATTAATAAGATGTTTATTGTGAATCAGCGTTTCTGTAGGATATCATGTAGCCAGCATCGATTCATGTATCAAGAAATTTGATAATCTTTTTATTCGCAGGTTTCTAATGAGTTCAATGCGAGCTCATCATCTGCTCAATCTCAAAGACACGAGGTACCTGAGCTTGTCCAAAATCTCGGCACACCACATTCAACCCATTGTCCAGAAATAACGTCCATTTTCCACACTGATGAATATCAGAATCCAAATCTGCTACAAAGTTCTACATTTAACGCAAGAGAAGCTGAAGAATCAATTCAAAATTCGTCTAAAACATCCACATTCAAAGCAAGAGGCCCAGAAGAAGAGCTCGACCTGCTACTTCAGTCATTTGGCAGCACTAGCATTTCTGGCTTCAGCCATGATCATATTTTCGACGAAAAACCTGCCTCTACGATGGCTTTTGATCCATCTCGAAAAACCTTCTTAGATGATTCTATTGATCATCTTCTTGCTGAAACCTCGGCAGCTGCTGCTCCATTTGATGAACTTCCTGCGGAGACTTCAGTAAGCCCAACAGATCTCAATTTCACATCAAAAACAAATGAAGCAGCTTCTTTCAAGGATCAGTCCTCCAGTTTAGGCTCAAAATCTGCTATAGATGATTTTGATTCTTGGATTGATTCGTTCTAATGCATGTTTTTCAAGAATTAATATTGGGTTCTTCAGGTTAAAGGTTGAGATAATTCATACTGTTCTTATAAATGTTTCTAAAGGGCAAATTGCATTTGGACCCTTGAGATTTGAAGAGTATTATAAATTAGTCTCAATTTTTAAAATATTTTAATTTTGATCCTAAAAAGTATTATAGTTTTCGGATTTTTTCAGAATATTAGTCTTATTTGTTGGCTTATGAAAAATATGAAATTTTATTAATTATTTTATTAGTTTGAACTGTTTATATATGTTAAAAAGTTATTGTATTTATTATCTATCATCTTTTTTTAAAAAATTTAAAATTAAATTTCAATTCTCTCTGATTTGTTACTTAAAAATTTTAAAATTTAACAAATACAAATATAAATATAAATATTTTAAAATTAGCCTGAGATCCGATGCATTTTATCTTAATCTAAAATGTCGTCATTTCAAATTAAATTTATGTTTAAAGTTCACATCTAATAAATTTAGAGTTTTAATGATTAGAATTTTACTTATTTTTATTTAATACTGGAACTTTGTAATCTTTCTCACTTACTGAACTTTTGATATTCTTTTTCTCTATTAAGTTTAAGGTTTAACATATTGAGGTTTAATAAGTTTATTAATATAATTTAGGTTCCATTTATTCTGAAATTAAAAATTAATTTGATTTAATTCTAATCAATCATATCATATCACATAAAATTTAATATTAAAAATTAATTTTATTTTATATCTTTTACACATTACTAAAATAATAACTAATTTTATTTCAGACCATTCACATATTCCAACATAATAATTAATTTTATATCATATCATTCACAATTTTTAATAAAAAATATCTCTATTTAAATTTAATTTTAACCTTGTTAAATTTAACTTTACAAATAAATAAACTCAATGTTAGAATTTAGAATTCAATGATTGTTGTTGCATAAACTGCATTTTCTTGTTGATTGTGGATGAATTTTTCTTTTAATGCTTGTCAAATATAAATATTATTGTTTGAAAACTGTTTTATTCATATAATTACATTGTAAAAATTGTAAAATTTAATTTGAAGTATTTAAAAGATTATCGATTTAAAGTATTTAAAAAATTATGGAGTTTGTTTGGGATATTTAAGAATAAGAATATAAATAAAAATAAAAATTTAATATATATTATTAAAATTTAATTATTTTACACGATATCTAAATTTTTAATATTATAATATATAAAAATTATAATTTTTGATATATACATGTCATAATTTTATGAAACATGAATTTTTATATAATTTTAATAAGTAATATGTAATATTAAACATTGAAGTATTTTATAAAATATTTACATTGTTAATGCCAAGCAAATAAAATATAGAGAATTATTAAAGATATTTATATGAAATTTCCCTTAAAAGCATATTTTTCTCAAATTTCAGAAAAGCATTTTTTTTAATGAAGAAAAGCATTTTTTCTAAAGGGCTTTTCATGATATAATCTCGAAATCCCAAAAATAATATCTAAATTGTTTACAGAGCAAGGGAGATCGCAAAACGTGATCCACGTCCTTCTAGAGCCAGAGAGCGCCGGCTTCCTTCAAGATCGGGACGAGGTCGCCGGAGATATGAGCCGCCACCACGTGGTCCAGTCCGCCGACCAGCCTCCCTCCGATGAACACCGCCGGCAGCGTCGCTGGCCACGCCCCTCCGCGCTCGCCGGAGAGCTCCGCCCTCACCGCCGCCTCCTCTACATCCCCGTCTACCTCCCACACCGCCGGGTTCGTCCCCAGCCCCTGCAGCAGCAGCTTCACCACGTGGCCCATGCAGCACTCCCGCCGCCCCACCACCACCACCGGCGTCTCCTCCACAGCCGCCCTCACCCCCCCGCCGCCGCCGCCGGCTCCCGAGGAAGAAGACGTAGAAGACGACGACGACGGCGAAGACGGCCGCCCCGGCGGCTGCCCTCGGCCTGCCCACGTCAGCTCCTGCTGCATCGCCGTTAGATTTGACGGAGGGTGGGCGAGAGAGACTCTTGCGGGAGGGTGGGAAGGAGCAGGGAGCTCTTATAAGGGCCTGGATGACGTCATCTTACGTGGTTATGACGTCGCCGGCGGTTAATTATTCGCGCGCCTGGCGCGGGTGATGACGTAGATGTTGCGTGGCTCAAGTAAGTTATGTGGAGCCCGCTCGATGACGTCAGTGAATTGGCTAACGATGCCAGCAGGTTGGTGCCGGTCAAGTCTGCAATTATTAAAATTATTTTATATATATAAAAAAGTTAAATTGCATCCAGACCCAAAGCTCTGAAAGGCATTGCAAACGGGTCCTAATATTTTAAAAACTTTAATATGAGTATCTAAGATTACAAAGCTCTATAATTTTGATCCAAATTAAGATATAATATATTTTACTAATATATTGTAAAATTATTCTTGTTCAATAATCTTATGATTTTTTTAAATATAATTTTAAAATATTAATATTTATATTTTTTATTTTAAATTTTTAGTATAAAAGAAATATAATTTTAAATTTTATTATAATTTTAAAGAAGGATCTTTAAAATATATAAGTTATTCAAATAATTAATCAAAAAATAATTAAATTTTATATTTTTTATCCCAAAAGGTCAATGAAAAAAAATAAAACTATAAAAATATGATTAAAATTACAGTAAATTTATAACTTTGAGACTAAAATTGAAATTTTAAATATTTGAATTAATTTGTAATACACTCCTGACATAAAGGTGAGAATGCACTTTACCCTTAAATTTAATATGCATTGAATCTATTAATTAGCTTATTTAATTAAAGCCAAACTTTTAAGTTGAAATAAGCTTGATTATCACTTTAATTAAGTTTATTTATATTTTTTAAAAACACATGAGGGTAAAGAAATATAACGGTGTTTTAAATTAAGAAATTATTAAATTAGTCAAAAAAATAAATTTCAAATTTTTCATCAAAGAATAGCGAAAAAAGTAATATTTTAAAAAAAATCAAAACTGTAACTCTTTTAGGAGACGTTTAAATTAAAATTTTTTAAAAATTTGGATTAATTTGCAACACCTCACGACATAAAGGGCTCGAATGCAATTTACCCTTAAATTTGATATGCATAGTTCACAACAATTACTATATACTTCATTAGCACCCTGACTATTTCTAAAAAATTTCCAATCAAATCCAAAATAATATATTTTTTAAAATATTATTAATTCATCCCAAAAAAAAAATTAAAGTAAATATTTTTTTAATTTATAATTTTACCTTTATGCACTTGCACCATCGCCCTCATGGCAGCACATCACGCTCGCAGCCTCGCCTACAAGCTGCCGCCCTCACGGCTGCAAGCGGCCACGGGCGCAGGCGACTGCGCACAGGTGGCCGTGCATGCTAGCGACCGAGCGCAGGCTGTCGTACAGGCGGCTGTGCAGGTACGCAGCATCGCATAGGCGACCTTCTGCATAGACGGCAACTCACAGGCGGCTGAGCACGCTGGCGACAGTGCACAAGCTGCCACGAGCATGACCTCGCACGCAGATGGCTGCCCTTGCAACTGCTTGCGGCCACGCAGGGTAGCCTGTGGAGCAGGCAGTCTTAGTTGCTATCAACCCCATCGTGGCGGTAAATGACTCAATCTGGTAGGCTTGTGTTGGTCCGACGATGCTGAAAATAGTGATGACATAATATAAAAATTGATAGATTAGGTAAAAGTATTTTTGTCAATTTTAAAATACCTAACAGATTCTATCATAGAGGGACCACAATGTCTTGTGTAATATTTTTTGTAGACCTGAATGACATATTTTGAGATTAGAATATAAATAAGGGGTAGTTCCATTTATATTTTAATCCCTTTACTCACGCATGCATACTCAGAAAATAATGTAAATACAACAACAACTAAGCCTCAATCCCACTAGGTGGGATTAGTTATATGAATTTTTGTTTTCATTGTATTTTATCAAATAAAAAATTCTTATGTAAGTCTGAGTAAGATCACTCATTATAATTTTTTGCTATTTTTTTTTGTCTCCTCTTCCTCTTTGTATGTGACGCCCGTGGCCGAAGAGGGCGGGGAGTGATCACCGGGTGATGTCCTAAGAAAAAAGAATCACTGAGGCAAAGTGCGACTCCTGGCAGGCTTCTAGGTCGAATAATAAGTGGGGTAAAATCGTGAGGCTAGTGATGAAAAACTCCATAATTAAACATGCTTGAGTTGGAGTAGCACTAGGATGGGTGATCTCCTGGGAAGTGCTCAAGTCACATAATTTTTTTAAAGTCAAAGCGGACAATACCTCTACAATGAGATCACAAGATGTTACAATATGGTATCAGAGCTGACCCACTTTAGTATCTTCATTTTTGCAGTACTTATTTTATTTGCATATTTTTGCTTTATAAATTAGCTTCAATACCATATATTATCAGAATATAATGTAAATATATTAAAAAAATTATATATATGGTGTTGATTTCTTTTTCAATTCTTTCTGTTTTGTAATCACAATTTGATTACAAATTATTATAATTTGAGCAATAATTGAATAAATTTTGAGTTTTGTAGATAATCGCAGCAGTCTGTTCGAGCTATAGTGTGATTTGAGTTGGACTTATTAAAAATAATATGTTTTTATTTTTATTTTTTAACTTCATCCAAACTAAGGTAATAAATTAGTTGAGTTCAAGCTGATTTTAATCCGAATTAGAATAAAATTTGATTTGATTTAAGTTATAATTCTTTAAATTAATTCGAGTTTATTCGAGCTAGATCATCAATCACATATAGTAAATTTTAATTAATATAGTTGTACTAATCAGTAATGCTATAAAATTTAAATCATATATATATATGTATAATTTAAATTTTTTTTCAAAAATATTCTTTATAAGTTATAAAATATATGTTGATTATTTTAAATATATTACAAAGAAGTAAAATGTAATATTTAAAAATATAAATTTATGAATATTGAGTTGAGTTTAAATTTCAAGTGAACTGATTTTAAATCATGAAAAATTGAGTTGAATTCAAAGTGAGTTAACTTTGAGAGAACTTCGAGTTTGAGTTCTGGGCAAAATTTACGACCCTAATTTAGAAAAAAATTATTTAATTTTTTCAGAATAACAACTCAGTTGTTCATCCACCAATCACAGTGCATCAGGTGGACATGCAGGACTCGCAACACACTATTTATTTTTTATGCTTAGTGCTTAGTATGTATGCTTTTAGGCTTAGTGTATATATATTTTTTTTTTTGAGAAGTAGTATATTTTTTTTTTTATTTAATGTGAATATAATATATAGAAAAAATAAAGGGATAATTACCTACATGCCACACAATTTAGTTTTATTTATGTCTTACTCATCTATTCTTAGTTAATTACGTTATGCACACTCAAAATATTATAAAATCTTACATACACATATTTTAACTTATTTCTATTATAATGAGTAATCATAATTTTTCAATAACCTAACTATAGTTAGATTACAAAAAATCTGAGTCGTTCATCATATTATTTAAGGATATTTAAATATATTTTGAGTGAAAATCCTAAAACCTTAATGTTTCGGTGGCGGCAAAAGAAGGAGACATCCGTGACGTGAATTAATTTTAGGACAAATCAGGGCTTTAGTGTGGTATTGAGGAAGAGAAAAATATGTACCATTAAGAGTAAAAATATAATTTTAATGATTTACTAACAGAATTTTTTTTTTTAAATAGGTTTTGATTAAGTTTTAACTCAAATGTGTGTATGTAAGATTTTGTAATGTTTTGAGTGTGCATAGTGTAATTAACTAAGAATGAATGAGTAAAATATAAATAAAATTAAATTGTCAGATATGTAGGTAATTATTTCAAAAATAAATAATGCTGTGCAGATGCACACTAATATGCAAGGCTTTGATTGGTGGGTGAACAGCTGAATCATCATCCGTAAATAATTCAGGCTGGAATTCCTATCAGAAAAAAAAAAAAATCTGGGTGAAATTATCAATTAATTTTATAGAAGTTTTTCGGATCCGAGAAATTAATGGCAGTCGCGCTGTCAGAGCTCCGAGTGGAGAACGCGGGCGCTGCCGGCCACCTGCATGATTGCGGGTGCGGGCGCAGGTTTAACGGCGGAAAATGATCCGCAGGAGCAGAGAATGAGACCAGCGATGTAAAACATCTTTTGAGACTAAAAAAACAATTTTAATATGTATGTGTGTGAAGGGTAAATTACTTTCAGGTATTTATAGTTTGAAATCATAAATAAAAATTAATATTTTAATGTTCTTTTAATTAGGTTTTTTATTAATATTTCAACTAATTAGAAGTTAAATTATTATTTAACTACAAAATATACTTCAAATAGATAAATTACTATTTCTAATATGAAAGAGTGCTTTTATGCATATAAAATAATATATACGAGTTTGGATTATGGATAAGATTGATTCTGTGGAAATACTCTTAAATGCATTGAACTATAAATTTGCAGAACTTTAAAATTAGAATACCCTTTGACACAATTGACACGGGACAAATAACCAACCAAATTATATTGAAGACTTGTTAAAGTTGCATCATTTTCTCGCCTCAAACTTTCAAGCTCTAGACATTTAATAGAGATTCAGCCTCTTTGTCATTCTTCCTCTTCATCTTAAGGATTTAAGAAACTTAGACTTCCTATAGATAGCTGATTGATTTCAACACTAGACCTTACTACTGATGTCGGCTCATCTCTTTCTCTCTCTCTCTCTGTTTCTCCCTCTATATTTGTCTATTAATCTCTCCTCATAGTAGCATCCTCACATCACCTACATCAACTTCTCATGTTGCCTTTTTCTGCTCTTTTATATATAATAGAAGGATAGCATAATTATTTTCACTAGAATTATAGAGAATGTTGAACAAGCCGCTATCCGCACTTAGCCCCTTATACAACAATTTTGGCAAGAAGCTATTGACATTAGCCACTCTAATGTAATCGTCTCTCTAACCTTCTAAAAGCACAGCCTTCCTCAAGATCGACATTCCTTATGACAGTTACGTGAATATTAATGTCTTAGGGTGTGTTTGTTTGTAAGGTTAAATTTAAGAAGGTTAAAATTAAATTTGGATGGAGATATTTTTTATTGAAAGTTGTGAATGATGTGAAATAAAGTTAGTTATTATGTTGGGATATGTGAGGGATGTGATATAAGTTAGTTATTTTTTTAGTAATATGTGTAGGATGTGAAATAAATTTAATTTTTAATATTAAATTTTATGTGTGATGTGATATGTCTGGTTAAAATTAAACCAGGTTAATTTTAAACTCCTAAATAAACGGGGCCTTACTCATACAGTCTTAGGCATCTTTCTTCATAAGGAGGCCTCATATTTGAGATTTCTTCAATATAAACAGATAATATTTCTTATAACTACGTCTACGAAGAATTATCTATGAATCCTACCCATCCCAAGCTTGCACAAAACTACATTGCCGACTGATTTAGGGAAGGATCATGATACATAAATAAATGAATTTTGGAGTTATGGTTCTAAAAAAATGTATAAATAAATTAATATATAAGACAATATCAAATTAACAATATAAATCTGCTAAAAAAAATAACATATAATTTCCCAGCCGGCACAGTTTTTAATTTCAAAAATTTCTTTCCACGCTTATTAAAAGATTTAAAATATACATTGTGTTGCGTCATTTTTGATCTTGCATGCTATTTGGTCAACGTCAAATCTAGCATTTTTTAGCATTTTGAGAGCAAATTGGTCAACGCAGGTAATTTATTTATTTATTTATTTATGACATCTGTCACATATTTCTAATAATTAATCAGTATATTGATCAATCACACTTAAAAGTTAAATTTAATAAATTATTTAATGCATTAAAATTAATTCATAAAATAATTTAGAAATTTAAAGCTTGAAATTATCAATGCATTAATTCGATATTGGAGCCGCATGCCTATTTTCTTTTGGGATTTTTACATAAAGGATATTAAATTTATATAAAATTATGCATTTCACCATCAATTCATAAATATTATCACTATCACACCATATTCATTTATAGGCTCTAATTGATCATTATAATGGCTCTGTAAAATATATGAAATATGTGAAATGTAAAATATTTAAATGAATATAGTGTGATAGTGGTAATATTTACGAATTGATAGTGAAATACGTAATTTCATATAAATTTCATATCCTGTATGTAAAAACTCCTTTTCTTTTTAGTCTTTGTGTTTATTTGCTTTAAACATTGGATGCATGAAACATTGATGTTTGTAGAAGAAGGGGTAAATTACTTTTTGGTTCTTTAAAGGTTAGAGTGTTTTCATGTATAACCTGAATTTTTAAAATTATCTAACAGATGTCCTTGAGTTATATCCTCCTATTCATGGTGGCCCTTTTATTAACTTCTTTAATTCAAAGGATAAATTACGTATGGGTTCTTATGATTAGAGGTGAGCTTCATTTTAATCCTTAATTTTTTAAATTGTTTTACATATGTCCTTGTGTTGTATCTTGCTATTCATTGGGGCCATCGGTTAAACTTTTTCTTTAATGCAAATATTTTTTTAAAAGAGATTGTCTTAAAAATAAAATGCATTGATGTACAATTAAAGTTTTTGAAATGAAAAATATAGAGTTTGGTGTTAATATTTCGCATATTATAATGTAGAAGTTTTTTTTTTTTTAAATTCATTTATTGCCAATAATAGTATAAAAGCAAAACTTAATATATTAAATACAAAAAGATTGATTCTTATCAATAATTGTACAAAAATCGAATGAGAGGAACATACTCCTAACCCATTCAACATCATCAAAAGAGGAAAAAAGCTATAAAATTTTATCACTTTATATATTCACGACTTTGTATACATGTGTGATTTTAATTGCCTTAAAGGTGCAGAGAAGGTGAGATGTTTGAGTAGCAACTTTGTCCTCCGGCATCTCAGTAAAGATCATCCATGGTGATGATTGAATCGCCCTCTAATTAAATCCCATCCATCATGTCCGCTAACTCTAAAGCAGTTGTGGTTGCTGCGTGTGCTCCCGTGGCTTCTATTGTATTGACTGCATGTGTGTAGAGTTCAGTGCCGATCCCTTTGAAAAGGTTGTCATTGTAGTCTCTGATCATTCTTTCCATACCCCTCGCACCATTTTATTTAACAGAACTATCAAAGTTTATCTTATTCTATCATAAAGGCGGGGAATTCCAACTAGATATAGAAAAGTTGCTATAGTCGTTGAGGTTAGTAGAATTCCAGTTTTCCACGTTGAATGAAGACTGCTCCTAGGCTTCGTTAAAGTTGATTAGTGCAACGATGACTCTAAACAAGAAGAAGAACTTGCTCTAAATATGTTCGAGTGAGCTCTTCATGCATGATAGAATTTGCTATAATATATTTTGAGAAGGTTGAACCAAAACAGCATCTCCCCCACGTGAAAGGATTAAATTAGACTTTAATTCATTTTTTACGGGGACTTTAATTAATATTCAATACCAAAATTTAATATAAAAATTAATTTAATTTGATACATTTCACACAATTAATAAATTAATAATTAACTTTGGTATAAATTTTCATACCAAAATAATTTAATTTCACATCAGTTAAAAATATCTAACACTATTTTTATTTATATCTTTTTTTGAATGATATTTTTATTTATATCTTAAATACTCTGTTTATTTTATTAATATACTTATTTTATATTTTAGAAATATTTCTCCAACTAACATCATTGTAGCTTCAGCCATCGAGATATAGAGATTTTACCAGTTTTTGAAGGAGATTCAATCTATCACACTGCAAGGAGTTGAGGAGGATGCTGTCATTTTTTTGAGTTTGAGCACAATGGCAGAAAGAAAAGTACGAATTAAATCTATTATCACATCTTTTCTATCGTAATTTTCCCTTATTCATTTTTCTTTCCCATCTTCCGTCTTTTGTTCCTCGGAGTCATTTTCTATTCTTTTTATTTATTTTTGGGACCAAAATCATCTATAAATTTCATTAAAAAAAGCATCAATAAGCTCTTTTATTAATAAATCTTCTCAATTTTTCTTAATTTGATTTTATTGCTGAAACTAAAATTTGTTCATGTAGAATATTTTTTCTTATTATTTGTTACTTTTGTTACATGCTTAATAATTCTATTTTTTTTATTCTTAATGTAATATTAAAGTTCTTATTTTTATGCGTTAGTTTATTATTTAGGTAGGGACAAATTAAATTAAAAATTTACTCAAAATTAATCGTATTTTAATCAAATCAAGCTAAAAAGTTAAAAAGGCAATTACGTATATAACTCTCCTTTTGTCAAAAATTATAGATTCTATATTATATTTGATCGAATAAAACTTCATTATACTTTAAATTTTGATTCCTAAAATTATAACTTAAAATCTAAAATATTAAATCTTATGCCCTAAACTACATTAATACTAAAAACTAAACCCTAGAGCATAAACTCTAAACTTAAAAGTTTTAGTTTTCTTGAATTAAATATATATAATTTACATAAAATTCAATAATTAAGTGATATAAAAGCCTTTATAATGTGTTTGTGAGTCATGCATAACAAGATAAGATTTATAGATAAAATTTCATTGCGTTATGTGTAATTATCTCAATTTTTTTAACATTAAATTTGAGTTGAGCCCAAATCACACTAACTAGATCTCATTAATTTTCAGCTCTCATTTTAGCAAGTAAAAAAGCATATAGGGTTTAATAAAAAGAAAGAAAGAAGAGGCATCTAGCTAGGGAAGAGTCTTGCTTGCTTACATAAGCCCTATGAAATAGAAGTTGACAATCTCATCCATGCATTATAGGGGAAGTTGCCAGCATTTTAGGGTAACTATCATGTTGATTGATAGTAATTTTAGTTCTTCTTTACAACAACAAAAAATAAAATAAAACAGTGCTCCTAATTCAAGGACTAGCTTGAAGAAATGGGAACAGGGAAGTGGATTAGAAGAGGTTATTTTAGAAAAGAAAATATATGTAAAAAGAAAGGACTCTTCTACAAATGGACAACTAACCTAGAGTGGTTGACTGATTTTTATTTTATTTTTCAATGAAATCTGAAAACTAAGTGAATAATATAATGATAATCATCATGTTCAAAACTTCAATAATTGTTATTATCAAAAAAAGAAATAGTGCTCCTAATTCAAGGACTTGAGAAATGGGAACAGGGAAGTAGATTAGAAGAGTTTATGTTAGAAAACTAATATATATATATATATAT
>JAEMOT010002411.1:231510-243588 GCA_019297695.1 Apostasia ramifera | reverse complement strand
TATATATATATATATAAGAAATGACTCTTCTACAAATGGACAACTGACCTAAAGAGGTTGACTGTTTTTTCTTTAATGAAAGCTGAAGAAAAAATGGATAATATAATGATAATTATCATATTCAAAACTTGTTCAATAATTGTTATTATCTAAATCAATAATATGTTTATTATAATAATAATTATATATGTGTACATCAGGCCAGCAATAAAAAAGAGATATAGATAAAAGGTCATGCACTAATTTTAGATTGTAGGTATCCTCTCTTTTTTAAAGAAATAATACAAAAAAAGGGAGCTTGAGTCAAATGAAAGGAGGATAGATCAGCCCATCTTCTTCCATTTGGCTGCACGGATCATCGTCATCTTTGCAATTCATGATTGAGAGCTTGAGTTCCACTCATGTTTTCCCTTTTTTTTCGAAAGCAATGAACTAGAAAAAAAGTCCAACTTTCATCTTCTCCATCCTATCAGTAGGGAATTTTCACCTTGTGTAATAAAGTGAGTCTTCTTTTACCCTACATAAATATTGTCAAATTTGACTCATTTGATCTCACAATTTAGAACTTATCTACAATATAGGGAAAAAGCATCATCTCTCCTATCTGTCGATAATTTACCTGAAGGTATCACATACATTGTCATCAAGACTTAAAAGTTCTCTCTATGATTTATGCCACTATCACCCAAATGAGCTTTAAGATTTTAAAATATGTCAATTGAGGTAAGAGTACGTGTGTTTTCATATATTATCAGCAATATTCTCGTACTTTATTGATGCGAGATTTGTTTATAGGTGTCATGGGATCTCACGTACTTCATCATAGATCTTGACCATAAAAAAATCTCTTCATCATTATTTAATAGTTCTTCATCCTTGACGGAACAACAATTAAAGAACTTGGGTTTCTATCATATTTTTTTTCTTCCTTCCAAGAGCAGCAAACTAGGCAGAGAGCTCCAACTTCATTTTCTTCGTTCAATTGACAAAAGAATTTTCTGATATGTTTATCTTCAATCGATTTGTAACATTCAAAATTTTAAGTCATATCAAGCCATAGAAGAAATCAATTTGGACCTATAAGAGAGTTTTTGAGTGTAGAAATTATATTTAGGTCTAACAACATTTCATTTGTATCTAAAAGGATCTAGAATGAAGAGAATGAGAAAAATGTGACTTCAATGAAAATGTTTTGTGCTGAATTTAATAGACTGAATTTCGGCTATATTGGAGAAGATTTAGCCAGGGTTGTGTGAATAGTGGGGAGAGGAAAAGCTATTTCATGGAAATATGAAAAAGAGAAGTAATGGTGGAAGACTAAGAGGTTTGCAGGAGATGTAGTGAAAGGGAAAATGAAGGGGCTGCTTAGAGTAGATTAAATAGAGAATTCCCTTCTCCTCTCCTTCTATATTTTTTATGTAGAAAGATGAAGAAGAAGTTTCATCCTCTAGTTGTCTTCTTTCTCTGTTCTCTATCTTCTTTGCTCTTCGGCAACATTCGAGGGACCAATGTGCTTAGATCACAACAATATCTAGGTAGGACATGAACTCAAGTAATCAGGACTTAAATTAAACTAGATGAAAAATAAAGTGAATAAATACCTTTTTAAATCAGAATTGAGTTGTGATACGTGATTCTTATTTCATTAATACACTAGCCATGTTTAGTTCGTTTTACTTGTTGCATGATGACTCGCTCAAAAATTACATAAATATGTGTTAAAGACAAATAAGTTGGACGCATCGATCAACAGCTTGATTCTCTGTAGTAGCTAAATTTTTTCTGCTTTTTAATATGTGATTCATTATGCTTTTGACTAGCGACTCGATATCCATTTTTAACAAAAAATTTACCAAAATTTAGTGTTTTCCACTTTACCTAAATTTGAATAGAAAATTATTTTTTAGTACCTCTATAATTAAGTGTCAGATTTCTGTATTATCAGATTTCAGTAAATCATATCAAATGAAGTCTGATTAATGTGACAATTTCGGATCAGTAGTTCTTTTGTTAAGCAACAACTTTCATACATGTTAATTGTTCTAAAAAAGTCATTTTATATCTGTGCGTATTTGAGTAAAAGCTAGCTCAGAATCTATTATTCAAACAAAATCTGTATATTTGGTGATTTAGTGAGAAATTACCTTATTAAATTGATGTGTTATGAATGTAAAAATTTCCAGATTAATAATTTATTTGTTTATCTCTAACTTTTATATTCATCACCAGCCTTGAATTATTCATGATATCAACTTTTCTATTTGCTGAATTGAGAGTTGAAATGCAGATTATAGATTTATAAAGAACTAAGCTCTAATTTACAATTCATGTACTCGATGTTGTAGCATGTAGAAGCTATTATTCGTGTAAATTATTTGGAATGAATATGATCATACTGAGATCTTGGTGACCAAATGGTCTATGTGACCAAAAGTTAAGAGGTCCACGTGATCACATGATATGACAAGATACAATTAATTTGTATAACATAATTGTGATAAAAGTAATAATTTAATTACATATTAATGAATTATATATGGATGCATAATGAATACAAGATAATAAATAATTAGTTTCATATGGTATCACACCTACCTATGCTTGAGGTACACTGACGTCACAGGCATCCAGTAGTAGGTTTTGGGACTTTCGACTACCCCCGAGTTTAATTTTTTGTCTATAGACCATGTGTTCAGAAAGACTTTAGTACCGCTTTATTAATGGTTGGACTCTGTATCCAGTAAATAGTCGACAAAGGGCTATTCTCAAATAGCAAGTTAAGGTAATTAGTTGAGAAACAAGAGATCACTTAGTTGGCGTTTGGTTCGTTGTTATCTTAGTATTATGTTATGTAATCTAGATTTTATGACATCTAGATGTTATCTTTTGATTAATAATTTTATAATCTAATAGAAGATTATTTGTAGATGTCATTAAACCAGACAATTGACTTCTCTAAATAACATAACATCAAAATAACATTGAATCAAATGCCCTCTTAAAAATAAATAGTAATAACAACTAATATAATAGGTGATAAAAGTAAAGATATTAATAAGCAATAACAAAGATGATGTTCATATTAATACTTTTGTTTTTGATATGTGATAAAATATAATTTAATTAGATTATATCTATTGTTTGAGGTACAAATATATAATGAAAATCTTTATTTAATTATTGTTATTTGCATGTGCAAATGCTTAATATTACATATATTATATACTGCATGATTGAAGCTTAATTGAAGTGATACGCTTTTAAAACTTTAAAACGATAAAAATTTATAGTTATATTTAATTATTTTATTAGCCTATTATTGGAGTGTAAAAATGTTTGTTTCTTCTAAAAAAAAATAAATAATCTTTACTTTTTTTTATTTTTATTTTTTGATAATCTTTATTTGCTTCTCTTAGATTTCTCATAATTCGATGATCTAAATATTTTAACATGTAAATGATTATCATAGAACTTATCAATTTTTTTAAAATTATTTTATGTTTATATTATTTATTTATTTTTTATTGGGAAGATGACGCAAATGTGACGCAAGGCACATCGATGCAAAGCTTTGCATAATTGGCAGAAAATATTTAATTTGTTAGAGGAAAATTTGGAAGATATTTGGTAAGTTCTAATAGTGCCAATTGACACGGTTTTTTTATTTTTTAGACATTTTTTATAGGTATAATTACAAATATATCACTAAAATATAATTATTTTACATATTTAATATCTAAATTTTTAATATTACATATTAACTATTAAAATCATATAAAATCACATTTCATATATAATTTATATACGTAATAAAAATAGTAATTTTATGACATGAATTATACATAAAATATAATTTTTATATGATTTAAATGACTAATATGTAATATTAAAAATTAAAATAGTTAATTTTAATTACATATGCTCCATTTCTATATATATTTAGACCATTGTTTATTTTGAGATATTAGTCATGCAAAATTACTAATAAATAATGAAATTAAATTCAAATTTTAATATAATAAATATTTTTTATTTTACATCTAGTACATTTATATAAAATTTATTTTAATTTAGTAATTTCACCGAGTAGACCCTAACCTACGTAATTTAGTAAGAGATCAGCATCCAAACTAATCAAATATTAGAATATGATCAACAATCTTTAAATTCTTTATGTAATAGCGATGTAAGCATACACGTTGAATATTTTTATATCTATATATATTCTGATGTAATTTTATTTAAAAGTAAATTATATTTAAATACCTAACATTAAAATATAATTTCACGTAAATTTATGATTTTATAGGTTAATGTTATCACCTACGTTACTCAAAATACGTTAAATGCTTCAATTAAATCTTTTAAATAATTTATTTTAAAATAAATTAAAATTAATAAAAAAATATTGTTAGATATGAAATTAAATTTGTACTCGGGGAGGGAGGAGAGGGCCGATTGCCTGCCGGTTCGCCTACTCCGTTGTAGGAGCAAGAAAGAAAGAGGAGCATGGGTGGGGGATGGATTGTTACTCGCTCTACTTCCTCCCCTTGCAAGAGCGTGAGAGAGAGAGGGTTCTTCCTTGTTGGAGCCACAAGACGAGCGGGCAAGTTGCACTCCACCTACACAGAGCTTAGAAAAGAGCAAGGAGAGAGAGAAAAAGAGAGAAAAATAATAAAAATTATAAAATATCTTATTGATCTATTATATATAACTCAAGATCCAAATGTTAAAAATTTAAAATCATAAGTCTACATAATGTTATCCAATAAGTTCAAAAACCCAGATATAATTTATCCTATATTGCGTATCTATGCAACCATAAAATAAAGGTTGATAGTAAATTAAAATTTTACAATAACTTATCATCAGAAAAAATAAATAGACTGTTTTTTTTTATAATAAAATGAATGGGTTAGACTAGTGTAAAAAATTCCTAGAAGTTATGGACAATTTAAAATAAAGTTCTAATCTAAGGGACCGAGATTATATTTGTCAATAAAATTAATGGAGAAATTATTACATTCGGATGAAGCACTATTCAGATGCAAATTAGAGACTATCACGTGTATCTGAATTTACTGTGTTGCACATGTGGCGGTTTTTGATTGGTATCTGAATGGTGCTCCAGAATGTAATAATTTCTCAAGATTAATATCAGATTTTAATTTGCTTTTGTTTCCTGCGTGGGCAAGGGAGCTGACCGTCGCCGGCAGCCTCCATTTGACCTGAGGATGAGAAGTCAGCGGTCAAAACCCACGCGGTCGGGTGGACCCGCGGTGGGGCAAAGCACTCACCAATTTGCGTTTGGGTGGTCCCACAACCTACCGTGGAATTACGTGCCGGCACGTGGGTCTCATTTAAGCGGTTTGGCACCTCCGCGGGACACGCGATAGTGACGGCGCATCTCAGACGACGTGCAGGACCGGGGCCCCAATGATGAGGTCAGCCTAGATCTCGCCGACGTCAGGGCATCTTTATTCTTTTTACACTCGAGCCCTATAAAATTGAGATATTTGCATGAAGCTCCATAAAGAAATTGCAATATATTTGAAACTTTGATGCAGAAAATAATTATATATACTATGTACATACGGCGATGACTTCAAATTCAACGTAGCAGTAGGAGGGCATGTGTAAGCTAGCCAAAGATCTTGAATTTAAAACTTTTTACCCCTGACGTGCAGACTGCCTTTGAGTGAGGAAAAGCGAAGACGAGAATTTATTATTGTCGCAATCCTTTGTGAATATCAAGCAAAAATCAACTAAAAGAGAAGTGCTTCTATCCTATCCTATATCAGTTATATAAGTAGAAAAAGCTATAGTATGCACACAAAAATTTTAAAAGAATTTATAATATTATATTTTAATATATTTAATGACTAATTGATATTTTGTAAAAAAATATAGCTTATAATTATACTCAGTTCAATTTAAAATTAAAAAAATTTTAATAGACTCGAAGGCTCAAAATAAAAAATTTAAATTTTAAGTTGAGCCTATTTTGCTTGAAACCTCCTATATAAAACTAAAATGACAAACAAATAAGGGACTTCTAACTTGTGGGTAATGATTGAAGGCAAGCAAAAGAAAATAATAATGGGGAGAAGATTGAAATAAAGGAGTCCACCAAATGATTTGAAAAGCCAATTAGTGGAGTTTGTATTGATTGATGTAGTCCTCCATTACCACTTTTTTCATTTTTTTTAAAAAAAAATTCAGATGAGAACATTAGTTTAATGCTCATAGTGTGATGTAAATGTTGATGTCATATTTATGTTAGTTTTTAATTATTATTTATTTAATTCAATTATATTAAATTATCAATGAAAGTGTGATGGTCATTAGACTCCAACTTCTTTACTAATTTGTACTCTCAGTCTTTTGGAACTATCCTACAAATATTATAATATTTAGATGTCTTAAAATAAAAATTTTATGATTATTTGTAATATTATATAAAAAATATTATCAAATTAAATAATTAAATATAACATCATAATAACTTTAAAGAAAATATTCCTTAAATAACATTCAGATAATATAGTCATATTATAGACTAATAAATAATAATAATTCAAAATTTATTCAATAAAATTGAATCATTTTTTTCTCCCTTATTATCATTTCGGTCAAACTATAATTGATTCGCATAAAATCAATTAGATATTTGCAAGTACATATATTTAAAATTTCAAAATAATATACTTTAAGTAGTTGCTGTTTATTTTTATTTCTATAAATGTTATAAGTGAAATAAATTGTAATACATATTATGATATCTCGTCTATTAATATTTTTAAATGGTAATATATAAATACAATTTTAAGAAATATATGTGCAATTATTTTTTATTAATTAAATGTATACATCTTGTGCAGATATAAGCTAGTAAATCAGCTCAATTTTTTATTTATAAACTAGAGAGATTTATTTATTTATAAATACAAAGTATAATATCTATGTATAGTATTAACGAGCAAAAGAGTAACAAGTCTTTTGGTAGAATAGGAACTACAACAAAGAGGGCATAACGTGTAAGAAAATGGGCAACTTCATCCCTACGTACTTGATGTGTGAATGTATGTACGCTTCTCGCCTTTTATAGGCTTAAGCCTATCATGGACATTTCTCTATTTCTAATACTCTTTTGTGCTCGAATTACTGTCTTAAAATCACTTTTGATAGTAACATTTCAAATATTTAATTCTACTACTAACTTGACCTTTTCATTTACAAAATACATCTAGGTGTCTTCCTTTTTTTTATAGCCAAGAGGTCTAATGGCTTTTTAGTGTGATCTCTATTAATTGAGTCAAGGCCAACAGTGTTGGAAGTGCTATATGTGGCAGCATCAAAGTTGTCTAGATCATGTGAGAGATGGTGGAAATCAAATTGCATCACTATGCATAGATTAAGTTTAAATTTCACTCGAATAAGAATTTTGGCTGGTTCGATTGAGTAACTCAGCACAATTTGAAGCTTGATGACCGAATTTTTTTGTAACCATAGTTCATTCTCAGTCACAATAAATATTAGTAGGTCTTAAAATTATAACTCATAAAATATTTTAGGGATAATTACTTGCATGTCACATAATTTAGTTTTATTTATGCCTTACCCATCTATTCTTAGTTAATTACGCTATGCACACTCAAAATATTATAAATCTTACATAGACACATTTTTAACTTATTTTTATTATATTGAGTAATCATAATTTTTCAATAACCTAACTATAGTTAGATTATAAAAAATCTGAGCCATTCATCATATTATTTTAAGGATATATAAATATATTTTGAGTGAAAAATCTTAAAACCTTAATGTTTAGGTGATGGCAAAGGAAGGAGACATCCACGACGTGAACTGATTTTAAGACAAATCAGCACTTTAGTGTAGTATTGAGGAAGAGAAAAAAATATAATTTTAATGATTTACTAACAGAATATTTTTTTTTTCAAATAGATTTTGATTAAGTTTTAACTCAAATGTGTGTATGTAAGATTTTGTAATATTTTGAATATGCATAGCGTAATTAATTAAGAATGGATAGGTAAGGCATAAATAAAACTAAAATTTGTGGCATGTAGATAATTATCCTAATATTTTAAGCAAGAAAAAAAATTTAATAGCTACATATGCAATCCAAAAGGTAGAATCTTATATATTCTTCAAGCAATTAATAATGCATTAGCACAAGGTCAATTTTCAGAATAAAGGAAAATAAAAAAAATCAGTATAAAGGAGAAAATGATTGCATTAGACATTAGCAAATATGCTCAACATTTGTAACTCAAGTTTAATCTAAAATTTTGCACAATTTTTTTTTTTTTTTTTCATAAGATCCAAGGAAATGTAAGATTAAACCTATTTTTGAGATATAATTCAAAACATATGATTCAAAATATACTTAAATTGTATCATGCACAAAAGTAAAGATTTATTTTCAAAATGGTGATAGGCATAAAGGGTAATTATGTTTAAGCTTCTGAGGTATAACTCTGATTTCATATAGGCTAGCAAAAATAAAAATATGTCATTTGAGCTCCTTTTATATAAATTTTTTTTCCATGTCGGTATTTTTTAAAAGATTTTATTAAGTTTAGTGGTTAAATTATTATTTAAAAAAATTTAAAATACATATTTAACTATTTACAATTGCTATTTTAAACTCAACTTTTATTAGTTCTTTTATATTTTAATCTATAATAATAATTTTTAATTTTAAATATACATTGTTTATTTTTTTAAAATAATAAATTAAAGGTTAAATTTAATAGGATATATAAAAAGAACGCATGAGAAAAATATTTTGAGTAGAAGGGAACTTGACAAGTTTTTTATTTTTTTAAACTTCTGTAACATTGTGATTTAATTACCTCAAGAGCCTGAATGAAATTAACCCTAAGGTTCTGTTTGTTTGGCCGTTGAAAATTAACTTGTTTTAATTTTAACTAGGCATATCACATCACACATAAAATTTAATATTAAAAATTAATTTTATTTTATATTCTACATATATTACTAAAATAATAACTAATTTTATATCACATCAATCATATATCCCAACATAATAATTAACTTTATATCACATCCTTCATATATCTTAATATAATAATTAACTTTATTTCATATCATTTATAATTTTTAATAAAAAAATATCTCTATCCAAATTTAATTTTAATTTTATTAAATTTAACCTTATAAACAAACAGGCTCTATAAAAGTTAAATCCTAGCCTTTGGTATCAATAGTAAATAGAGATAGAGCTGAGTTTGTAATGTTTTGAGCGTTACTTATAGTATTTTACCTACATGTCATGCTATTTAGCTTTATTTATGTATTACCTATCCATTCTTAGTTAATTACGCTATGCACACTCAAAACATTATAAAATCTTACATACACACACTTTAACTTATTTCTATTATAATGAGTAATCATAATTTTTTAATAACCTAATTATAGTTAAATTATAAAAAATTTGAGCCGTTCATTATAGTATTTTAAGGATATTTAAATATATTTTAAGTAAAAATCTTAAAACATTGATGTTTAAGTGATGGCAAGGGAATGAGACATCTATGACATGGATTGATTTTAGGACAAATCAGCACTTTAGTGTGGCATTAAGGAAGAAATAAATTAATACCATTAAGGGTAAAAATATAATTTTAATGATTTACTAATGAAATATTTTTTTTTTAAATAGATTTTGACTGAGTTTTAACTCAAGTGTGTGAATGTAAGATTTTGTAATGTTTTGAGCGTGCATAGCGTAATTAACTAAGAATTGATGGGTAATGCATAAATAAAGCTAAATAATGTGGAACGTAGGTAATTATTCGAATAAAAAAATAAGGGTATCAGAACGAACATTTGGTCCAAATTTCTTATTTTGAGCTCGACTCAACCTAAATCAATCAAATTCTAGGTTCAATTTGGGTACAATAACATCGTCCAACCCGACTCAAAATCATACTTTGGGTTATTTTCGCAGGTACTTAAATATATTATATTTGATTTATCAATTATTACATACTTAATTTAATTTTGTTAAATATAAAAAGAGAATTATTTTATTTAACACATTATTTGGATGCAATTTATTTATTTTTATATTATAAGCTATAAAAAATGTTTCAACATATATAAATATTCATTTTTCATGAATTCTATTGTCCAGCCTGACTAAATTATGCTTGCCCTTGAGAGCTCGACTTAATTATTGTGAGTCAACTTGATAACTCGGTTGAGCTCAAATATGTCTGGCTCAGTTTCAACTCAACTCGATATAATTAATTTCCACGGTACTTTCTGCATGGCTTTTTATCGAGATTAAATTGTAACGTAGAAAATATTGGAAGCAAATTTGGGCCAAGTAAAATGTAGAGTGTAGATTTATAATTCATTTTAATTTTTTTTTAAAAACAATTGATCAGGTTTAGCTGATTAGAATTAAATATTTAGTTAAAAGAAAATAATAAAGTGAAACCCACAAGATTTGTGCTATTGATGTAATGCGTAGAAGAACTAATAGGGGATTAGCATGATATATTAAAGATTAACGAATGAATATAATATTTACAAATATTTATGAGATGGTAATGAAATTATTCCGAACATAATTATTTTTTACTTTTACTTAATTAAAAAAAATGATTATAAATTAAATCATCTCAAAAGCAGTTTAAATGCTAAACAGAAGAAATTTATATATAGAGAGTTTTCGCTAAAATTCGAAAGATTATGATTTCATCGTTAATATGCTGGCAAGATTTAAAAAAAAAATTATTTAATTTAATAACACATGTCATACTGTTAAAATAATATTAAGGATAAATTACGCTAAGGTCCCTAAGTTTAATGTTTAATATTCATATTTTTAAAATTAAACATCGGAGTCCCTGAGTTTTAATTAATTATAAAATAGGTTTTTTTTAATTTTTTTTATAATTAAAATTTTTTAAAATTACCGTTTTATCCTCTGTCATTCTCCCTCTCCTCCCGATCCGGCACACGCACGCGGGCCACGCGGCCTCCGTCGGTCCGGCTTCCTTGCGGCGTGTTCGCTGGTGGGTCATGCGGCCGCCCGCGGCCGCGGCATGCATGCTTGCACCGGATCGGGAGGAAAGAGAGGGGCAGGGTAAAATAGTAATTTTAAAAAAATTTATTATAAAAAATTAAAATGACTCATTTGATAATTTATTAAAACTCAGGGACTCTGATGTTATAATTTAAAAAACGTGGACGTGGACGATATTAAGTGTTAAACTCAAGAATCTGAACATAATTTGTCCTAATATTAATTTCAAACTTGAGATATTTATAAATGGGGAATTTTTTAAATAAATAATTTGTAATAATAAAAAGATCAATTTATGATAAATTCAGTGTTTTATGTAAATCCCCTAATATAAATTGAGGTAAAATTACAAAGAGGCATGGCGTGATGATTGTCGGAAGGCCACATAAAATGATTGAAAAAAACAAATGAAAGTTATAATATTCACGATTTATTATTTTATAAGTTATATGTACGACATACAACCCGTAATTTTAAGTTTTAGAGTGTTAAGTCGTGTGAAGCTTGAGATTTAGAACTCATTATTTATTATTAAGATTAATACAAGTATGAGTGAAAGTTTTGTTTGAAGATCTACAGTTGCTTAATAAAAGGATCGATATTTAGCTTGAATCAGACTTGGCTCGACTTTATTGAGTCGAGCCATGAGCCATGTTTAGATCGTATCGACATAGCTCGATCTCTAGTTTTTAAAATATAAATAATACATTCAATTATTTATTGTAATTATGTATTGGGTAAATTTCACCCAGGTCCTTGAGTTTAAGAGTTATTATTACACGGGTCCACGTTTTTAAATTTATATCATCAGGGTCCCTAAGTTTTCAAAAATATCATCTGGGTCCTTTTTTATTTTTTTTATTATTAAAAAATATATAAAATTACCATCATACCCTTACCCTCCCTCTCTCCACCAGATACGGCAGCCGCGCAGCCTCCGGCAGCCACGCACGGCCGCACGACACCGCCGGCTGCCTCGCGCGGCAGCA
>JAEMOT010002411.1:202488-216142 GCA_019297695.1 Apostasia ramifera | reverse complement strand
TTATAATGAATTTAAAATATTAATAAAATAGTAATTTAACTGTTTTTTGAATGGCTATCAAATAAAACATATAATATATTATAATCAAATTTGAATATATTGTATATATATATATATATATATTTGGAATTTATTATAATTTCTTTTGTAAGTATTTAATATCAAACTAAATATTTAAATACGTACAAAATTGTCAAATTCTACATAGATGAATAGATATTTTTTATTTAAATACAAAAATATTTTTAAAAAAATTTGTTACACCAAAATAAAATTTGTATTTGAATACGATAAAGTAAGTGTTAACAGAAAAAAGAGAGGGCTCTACTACGCAAGTGACATGCATATTACTCATAGGCGACAAAGAAAGGAAAAAAACAATGAGCAAGAAGAAGGCAGAAAAGAGAATGCAGAAAAGTAAGTGAATTAAAATTTAGATTGTTTAGAGAGGTCCTCATATATTCAGTAAATAAGTCAGTTCTAAATTAGCTATGTGTTAAATGAGTTCTTATGAGTACAATGTAAGGGGGAGACAGATAGAGTTGATGCAATAGCTGTCTGCTCCAGTAAGAGGAGACAGAAAAAAAAAAATTCTAAAAGCTTAGTTTCGATATTTATAGTCATAGTAGAGAAATGAAAAGAAGAAAGGTTTCCTCCCTCCCAATCGCTCAGAGTGAGCTAGATTCTAGGATGGTCTGGATTTCACCAGAATGCTGACACTTGGTTAAAGGACGGGCCTCACAATCTATGGCATCGGAGAAGCGGCTAGACAATCGGTCCGATGGTGTGGGAGGTGTCCTTACTTAATATTATATACATACAAAATCCCTTGACTGAAAGAGGTTAACAAGGTAATGTGGCGCCACCTCTATATGCTACTTGCCCTAAATAAAGAAAATAAATAGGGTAGACAAGTGCCACAAAGAAACTGTATCAGGACAGTAGGTAGTTGTATTATTCTGTGGCAACTATTTGAGCCCCACAAATATGAAAAGAATGGATGCAAAGCACAAATCAAAGCACCTGGGCTAGTTGAGTTCTCTTGAGATTGGAGCAACGGTGGAACAAACCTTGCTTTAACCATTAGTTTGTGCACCGTTGAATCTGAGAAGGATCTGATCGGTTTTTATTTTCATTACATTGACAATTAAGATGCTTCTAAATTTTTCGCGTAAATAGTTAGTTTCTGCATAGAGTAACTGAATTTTCATATTCAAATATAAAAAAAAAAAATTCTAGAAAAATTCCATACTTAAATATTAAAAATTTTTCATAGAAATATTTCGTCACCGTGCGTTTCAACGGTTGGGCCCATGCTGCCACATGATGGAGCCACATTGAACCTACAAGACATAAATTCACACTGATGCATCTAAGAATTTGGCTAATTAATTATTATTATTATTATTATTATTATTATTATTTGATAAATATTATTTATTTTATTTTATTTTTAAAATAATTACCTACATACCACATAATTTAATTTTATTTATGCTTTATTCATCCATTCTTAATTAATTATACTATGCACACTCAAAATATTATAAAATCTTACATACACACATTTGAGTTAAAACTTAAGCAAAATCTATATAAAAAAAAATATTCTGTTAGTAAATTATTAAAATTATATTTTTATTCTTAATAGTATATATTTTTTTCTTCCTCAATACCACACAAAATCGCTGATTTGTCCTAAAATCAATTCACGTCGCGGATGTCTTCTTCCTTTACCGCTACCTAAATATTAAGGTTTTAGAATTTCACTCAAAATATATTTAAATATTCTTAAAATAATATGATGAACGGCTCAGATTTTTTGTAATTTAATTATAATTAGGTTATTAAAAATTTATGATTACTCATTATAATAGAAATAAATTTAAAATGTTCGTATGTAAGATTTTATAATATTTTGAGTATGTATAGTGTAATTAACTAAGAATAGATGAGTAAGACATAAATAAAATTAAATTGTGTAATATGTAGGTAATTATTTTTTTATTTTTTGATTGAACTAATTGATTAAAGTTGCAGACTGAAAGTCAGCACGTAAAATCGTAATAATTATCTGACTATAGCTCACGCGTGATTGTATACTTTGCTTTGTTGATTTATAAATGAAAGTAAATTGTATATAAGTTTATTTTTTCCCAAAAAAATGTTCATAAGTGTTAAGGTATTATGATTTTTGTAACCTGTAATTTAAATTCACGAAATTTAAATTATTATTACAGGCTTCAAATTTTATTTTAGAATAAATTATTAATAATTTTTTATAGATTGTAAATAATTATATTTTAATTTATATTTTTTTTAAAATTAAAATTAAAAAAATCTATTTACTGTTGGACCCATGTAAATTATATTTACATAAGAATTTATAAATAATTTACTTTTTATTTTAATTTAGCTCGTTAGGCTCAGTCTGGTTATCCTAATTTATAATTTTTTTTAAAAAATAAGCATCATGTGAAATGAAATAAGTTAATTACATTAAATTAGATGTAAAATAAAGTGAATATTTAATATTAGAATTTATATATTATATAATATAAAATATTATTTATTTTTTAAAATAAAATAATATTTTTAGTTAGCTAAAATTTTAGCTATGATTAAAATTTTTTTCAACCAAATAGGATCTTACTCTCATAATATACAACACAAGTAGTCAAATTTTACCAAAAAAAAATTTAAGTTGTGAAGAAAATTAGAAAATATCTATATATCTCTGCAAATTTATCTTAATTTTCTTACTAATCTTTAATTTACATGCACATAAATCTAAATGTAGGTTAAGCTGATTTGAGAAATAAAGATCAATCAAATGATAATAAACTTTAAAAGGAAAATTTTTAAATCAAAATAAATTTAAATAAAAAATGATAATAAATTTGAAGCTCGAAGATTTATATGAAAAAATTTTATAATTTTTTTAATACATACATGATAAACCATTCATTGTGGCATTTAATTACTATTAGTATTTTATTTAATGATATTGAATATCTTATCCATTTTAAGGGGCTTTAATGTTATTTTGAATTAAGAATTCTACTATGCGTGATATGCAAGTGAATATAGGATCGAGAGAGAAATTAGATTTTTCCTTAGAATTAAAAAGATTCTCCCCAGTTTTAGAAGCTAATCTTAAGATAGCAAAAGAAGGAAGGAGGGAAGATGCCAAAAGAAGCCCCTTCAACTCGTTGAAAGATGAGAATTTTTGATGTATATTTTGAGATGTTGGTGCATGGCTTGAAAATCTTAGAATTGTAAGGACGAAAGAGCCAGCTTGGGGAACGAGAGCATGCTACATCCAGATCATCTCCTCCTAGTTTGATGGCACGAGTTCCATTGCCTTGCATGAGTAGAGTGACGTGTGTTGGAAAAGATGGTGCCCTGTCATCCCAGAAATGGCATACAATTCGAGCTACGACTCCTCGGCAAGGGGCCCTTTCAAACATCAAGTGATTGAGGGTGTTCGGGATAGATTGGAATTACTTGACTGTCTAGGAGAACTATCTGTGGGCAAGCTTCATCAGGCATTTGGACCAGACTTGAGATCTTGGGCAGTGTTACCTTAAGGATAAAGTTGGTGTTGCTCTCTTTAGGTGCTACATTGACACCTTTTATAGTGTGTAAATATAAATAAAAATAGAATAATTTTTTGGGTGAGATAGACCTAAATAAAATATTTTTATTTTTGGACCTTTATGAAATAAATAATTTATCTTAAGTGCTTAGATGCAATTACCCTATATTTAAATTTTTTTTTACAGACATAAAAAATATCATAAAAATAATGTGATGATATGAGAAATATAGATCTCTATGTTGTCATCTTCAGACATCATATGAAATCATAAATGAAATTTATCCTTTTGGCAAATGTACAATCTCATCACAAAAAAAAAAAAAAAAACAAAACTCTACCAACATATACTAATATCTACCGTGCTAAACTCAATAATATAAAAAATTATGGTTGTCATCAATAATTTACCCAATTTTTTAATTTTAAGTTGTCATCTGTGCCTAATAAGGATGTTTAAATTACTTTAAATTCACCTATTGAGTGCAAATTTTTGAACCAAATAAAAATTTCAATTGTTAACTGATTATTGATTATAATATATGTACTATATATATATATATATTTTATTTTATTTTTTATTCAAATTATTTAAATCATTTCATATGTGTTTAAGATCTTTAAAGCATCAATAATGTTAATTTTATTTTTAAATTCGAGCAACCAATTGTTACCTTTCTCTTCATCTCTTATTTTCTCCCACTTCTCTACTTCGAGCATATTTTTTCTTTTTTATTTAAATTTATCTCTCGATCTATTTGATATCAAATTCAACATAGTTAGTGCTATACTTTTAAATGATTTAAATTGTTGAAATAGTTTAAACATAAGATTTAAACCTTATTCAGCAATAAGATTAATTTGGTAAAAAAGACTGATTGATCTATTGTAGGAAATTTGTTGTTATTATTTTTTCGTACTAAATTAGTTTAATATTTACAAATTTTTAATTAATTAATTAATAAAAATCGTGCAGAACCTGAGAACATTAAAATTCAGCACCTGATGTTCTGTTTGGTAATAAGAAAAAAAAAAAGATTTAGTTAAATTTTTTAATTATTTTTAAAAAGTATGTATAATATGAAATAAAGTAAATTAATTATATTAAAAATTATGTAAAATGTGAAATAAAGTTGATTGATTTATTGAAAAAATAAAATAATTATTTAATATTAAAATTTGTGTGAGATAAAATATGAAATAATTTTTAAAATTTTTTTAAAATAAATTTAAAATTTTAATTATAGTTAATTTTAGTCATATTTTTTAGCAGGGCTTCAGTACTGTGCCGGCGTCCGCAGGGTGTGATCATGGGTGCGTGAAATCGTCGGTCCCATTAAGAAGCGTTATAATTGGCTGCTTGGTGGGACCCGCCATCGGCAGCCCGCTGGGCAAGAACAGCGTCGGGCCTCCGGCCCGAGGAACGAGGGGCTCAGATTTCTCGTACACCCTAAAAACCGAAAAGAATAAAAAGGAAAAGATCAAAAAAGAATCAATCAAAACGACCCACCGATCGACCCCGAGCGCGATCGAGATCGAAGATCGGCTGCCCTCCACCGATTTTGATGCACCCAGCTCGCGCTCTCTCTCTCTCTCTCTAAATTCTTCCTTCGGATTTGAGGGAAAGAATTATTTTTTTAGGAGAAGCAAAAAAGCAAAATTATCGAGACCATAACATCAAGGAAACGTTTTTCCCCCCCTTGGAAAAGATGGAAGCGATCCACTGCTCTCTCCTGTTGGATTGTTTCTCTTTAATCAAACCCAATACGGAATCGAACCCAAAAATCCAATTTTTTTCAATTCTGATAGTTATTATTGCCACCCTCATCTCTTCATCTATTCCGTTCCTCTCTGTCTGTCTTTCTCTCTCTCGCCGATCAAAGATCGGTGTAGATCTTGTTCTTGTTGTTCTTCATCGCCAAATCTCACCGCACATCGCGTCCTTCGCTTGCGGTTTTCTCTTTCTCTTTTTTTGGGTTATTTCATTATTGTTCGTTTCTTTTCCACGCAAATCACTGGGATCCCAAATTCCTCTTTTCCGCATCCGTGCGCGGTATAAATAAATGCCTGAAGGATTTCGTTTACTCTAAATTAGTGTTAGGCCCAACGGAAATTGCGAGGTCGTGTGCCAGATCTAGGGTTTCATCTGCAGATGGAGATCGCAGACAGCGCAGACGGTAAGCCCCCGCCACCGCCCGAGGGGTGGAAGAAGCCTCCAGAGGGCGGGGATAAGCCGTCTAAGCGCAAGATGAAGAGCCCCTATCAGTTGGAGATCCTTGAGAAGACTTACGCCAGTTAGGGTTCCTTCGATTTTCCCTTCTCCCCCCCTTTTTTTATTGGTTGATGATAGTTTGACTTTCGATGATTTGCTTTGGGTTTTCGAGCAGTGGAGACGTACCCGTCAGAGGCGCTGCGGGCAGAGCTGTCGGCGAAGACGGGGCTGTCCGATCGGCAGTTACAGATGTGGTTCTGCCATCGGAGGCTCAAGGACCGGAAATATACGCCGGCAAAGAGGGCGAAGAAGGAGGAGGAGCCTCTTACGCTGCCGCAGTCGGGCAGCGAGATGATGGCGGCGGTAGCCGGGAGCTCGTCGGCCGCACCTAGCTCCATACCCTTTGCTGCTGGTGGAGGTGAACCGAGGAAGGCCGTTGCGAGGGTGTCACCTGCCGCATCTAGATTTGGGGCTGAATTCTCCGTTGGGAAGAGGTACTATGAACCGCCTATCCTGCCTCCGCAACCTCCGCAGCTTTCGGTTTTGGAGCTTCGGGTAATTGCTTCTGTGGAAGCTCAGCTTGGGGAGCCACTTAGGGAAGATGGGCCCATTCTTGGTGTGGAGTTTGATCCCCTGCCTCCTGGAGCATTTGGTGCGCCGATAGGTATTGGCATTGAGCGTAGCAGCAGACATGAATTTTCAGAGTGTACTTTGCATGTTTACTAGCATGGAATGTGCTGTTTCTTTATATCCTATAATACTGACAAAGCTGATGTTAGTATACAGCTCTTTGCAGATTATGTTATTTAGAAATATTACATTCTGACTATCGACAACAACAACAACACTAGGTGGGGTCGGTTACATGAATTCTTTGTTTCCACTGTACTCTATATTAGTTACCAAATTTTTATCTGAGTATAAGTAACTTAAATCATTCCTTATAGTTTCTTGCTATGTCTTCTTTGGTCTTCCTCTTCCTCTTTGCACATGAGTAAAATCTAATAACTCAATTTTTCTAATTGGAGCTTCAATCGGCCTACGATTTATATGTCCAAACCATTTAAGTCGACTTTCTGTAAGTTTATCCTCAATTGGTGTAACACCAATTTTCTTTCGGACATACTTATTTCTCGTTCTATTCTTTCGTGTATATTCACACATCCACCTTAGCATCCTCGTTTCTGTAATATTTATTTTATTTGTATATTTTTTCTTTGTAGGCCAGCATTCAGCACCATATATCATCGCTACTCTTACTACAGTTTTATAAATTTTACCCTTAATACTGGATGAGATTTTTCTATCTCACAACACACCAGAAACATTTCTCCATTTTCCCATATTGCTTGAATTCTGTTAATAACGTCATTATCTATTTTACCATTATTTTGTATGATTGATCCAAGGTATCTAAAGCGCTCACTCTTCTTGACAATTTGATCACCAATTGTCACATCTCCAATATAAGTATTTCTTTTTTTGACTAAATGTGCACTCCATATATTCAGTTTTTGAACTGCTAAGATGAAAACTTTTAGATTCTAGAGCATTTCTCCAAAGCTCGAATTTCGCTTTAGCTCCCTCTTTAGTTTTCTCAACAAGAATAATATCATCTGCGAAGAGCATACACCAAGGCACCCCATCTTAGATATGTTCAATCATGACTTCCATAATCAAAACAAAAAAATACGGACTTAAAGCCGAGCCTTAGTGTAATCCAACTATAATAGGAAAATCCTTAGTCAAACCTCCTTGTGTCCGAACACAGGTAACAACTCCTTTATGTCTTTAATAACTTAAATATAAGCAATGTAAATTCTTTTCTTTTCTAAAATTCTCCAAAGTACTTCTTTTGAGACTTTATCATAAGTTTTTTTCAAATCAATAAAAATCAAATGTAGGTTTTCTTTCTCTCCTTAAACTTCTCCATTAAACTTCTTAATAAATGAATGACTTCTATAGTTGACATGCAAATAAAATCATTTAACAGTTGAGTTTGATGTAGCAGTGTCAATGGTAGAAGTCTTGAAGAGTTGTGATTGGTGTTGATGATTAGACATGTCAATGGCAGAGATGTAGTTTGGGGAGAGCTACTATATTGTCTTAATTGATGTGAACTTTTTGTTAGTGTGTTGATTGACTAGCATGGCTAACGAGCATATATTCGTATTCTTTAGTGATAGATAACAAACCACTTTGGAATAATGGTATTAGTGAGAGGGTGTGCACAGCTTATATAAAAAATAATGGTGGAAGGGCGTTATAGATGGTTTAACGATGTTTATTGTCTTGGGATATGGTGAGGGTTGAAGTCACAACTCAAGGAGGAAGAGGGAAGATCAAAATGACTTTGGATATGGTTATTAGACATGACTTAGATTACTTGCATTTGCAGAAGGTTGCTTTAAATATCCCCGAATGGAGGAGAGAAACCATGGAGTTCATCCCATGTAGTTTGGGACTAAGGTGTTCGGGTGTTATTATTGTTGTTTACATATATATGGAGATTAAATTTATTTTGCTCATTTCATTTTTATAGCACAAGGAAGCAGCATATAGTTGTGATTATTTGCTGCATTTTACTTTCAATTGCGTGTAATAATTATAAGAGCGCTCATAATTATATGCCTTTTTCAATTGGTTTGTTTTCACAATTTGTCAATGATCTGACAATGCATATTCTTTCATTCTTTGCATTTTGGATTACCAAGAACCTGACTTGCCGAGTCATTCAACTCATGGACACGCTTCTAGCCATCAGTTTTTGGAAAGGATGGAGAGTTCAGGTAAATTCAGTTATACATTAATTGTAAATCTGTATCTCATTTATTATGTTTTTTTTGGGGTGATTCTGAAAGTTTCTGTTCAAGAAGAGCAATGTTGTGTACTCTCAGCCACACCACTCTTTTCCTAATATTTATAATGCGGTTTCTTGTATCTTTATAATTGTTTTAGCTGTTGTTTTGTATCTTTTAAAACAAGTGTGATGTGTTGGCAACCACTTAGCTAATACTCCTGTTGTTAATTCTTTTTTCTTAATTAAAAGAAAATGATATGCTAATCAAGTCCATCTTTTATATGCCTTTTTTAGCACATCATGTAATGCTGACGTATATATCATTAAGGTTTTAAACTTTTTAGGTGCTGTTTTATATTCTAATTGGAAATATTTTTTTGTATCACTATTTCTGTAGCAGTCATAATGTCAATATTCATAAATGTGCTTTGGAGTTTGTTGTAGAAATGGTTTATTTAATGTGCAATACACTACAGGAAGTCTGTGCATTCTATTTGAATATTTTGTATTTCTTCATTTTTACTGTTGAAGCTTCAAATTCATCTAGTTCTCTTTTTGGTTCAGGTGTTTCAGCACACACGAAGCATCTTGTCCGCTCTTATGATGGGAAGATGAAGGTTTGTTATATTCCTTTTGTGCCTCTCTCTTTGAGTGCTTTTATGTGTCAGTGTCTTTGGTTTTCTTAAATTTTTGTGTTTTTTTATCCAATAACACTGTCTAAATCTTCTATTAAAAAAAAAGCTGTCTAAATCTAAATTCTCTAAAGGATCAGCTATTTGCACATTTAAGGGTATTACTATCAGCCCCTCTAAGTTTTGTGCGGCTTTCTACATGGTTTTGCGTTCTGTAATTCATTTGAATTATTTTGCTTTACAATTGGGTCCAGAAGTCTATGGAAAAACATTATCTATTTATTGATAATCCCCTGTGTCTTATTCCCATCCAACTCACCGGGAGATTGAAGAGCGGTTTGCACTTCGCGCCTCCAACCCCCAACACTAATAGATGCTTAGATACCAACAACCGAATATGTAAGCGGCGGGATGGACGAGAAAAGCGACATGAAGAAGATAAACAAAGGGAGGAAGGTTGACTAACCTATCTTTTGCCTTCGCTTTCTACTTCTAGACTGGTTTGTCGACGGGACAGCGAGCCAAGATTCGATTTGTCAATCAATGACCATGTAATTTGGCAAAGGAGAAAGAGACGATGGCAACGCGTTTCATACAAGACGGAGGGGGGTCCAAACAGCCTTGTACGTAGGTCGCCCATGAGAAGTTCTTTTTTTCTTTAATTCAAAAAAGTCAAGCGAGCTCTAGCGAACAAATCTTATGTGTTTTTCCAAGAGACAAATGTCTTTCCACTAGACCAAGTTCGCTGCGAGCTGAGTTAACTACATTACTTAACCGAGCCAAGGCACTATTCACCAAGTGGAACTTATTTTTTATCATCTTTTCTAAGCCAAACACCCCTACTCCTGTACTTGGCTGCTGCTTACTCACCAAAGCGTCCTTCGTTTCTCGGGACGAATGGCTCGGCTCCTTCTTTCTTCCTTCATGAAAGAGTGGCCAGAGCCGATTAAAAGAAAATAGAAATTACATTAAGTAATGTCTCTCACGCGGAGGTTGCAAAAATCACTTGATAATGGCATACCCCAGTTCCAAACAAAATTCCCGAAGAACGCTTTTTTAGCTAAGAAATCAGCGGGCAATTTTGAGTTCGTTGTACATATGTAAGCCTATAGCTGCCAAAATAGCAGAGAGAAGAAATGATGTTGTCCACCATGGAGCGCCAACTAGAGCTCTGTTGCCTGCCGAAACCGTTGAGTCCTTCAAATAACTGACTTCACTTATAGATTTATAATCTTAAAAGATTTTGAAACTACCTTTCCTATGTTGCTGCCATCTATCTTTAACCCTTGTCATCCATTTCTCGCTCTCTGTTGTCTCCTCTCCACCTTCATCTTCTCGCGCTACTCTTACTGCACTCTTCTCTCTCCCTCCTCTCATCACTCTTGCAGACCCCTCTACACATTCCCACTCCCTCCTCTTACTGCCATTTGTCTTTAACCTTTGTCATCCATTTCTCTCTCTCTCTCTCTCTCTTGTCTCCTCTCCACCTCTATCTTCTCTCCCTACTCTTACTGCACTCTTCTGTCTCCCTCCTCTCATCACTCTTGCAGACCCCTCTACACATTCCCACTCCCCTCCCACCCCCCATCCTTGCTACCTCCTTTCTCGTCTATCTTTGTACTTGTTGAAACTGCATAGAAGGGTAAATGTTAATAGAGAAACTCACTTCAGAGGATTGACTAATGAATTTAACAAAATGTTCCTGTGTGAAAAACTCTAGACCTCTGAGATCTGTGAGAAATTTTCATTAAGTTTAATGTCTCTGGTGGATATGCTACGACATTTTGCTTATCAATATAAAATTACAGACATCAGCATTCTTGCCAAGCATGGAGCATACATTTCTGCCTAGTTCATCGGGCAATAAAAGAAAGGTAGCAATCACTGGGGCTCATGCAATCCATCCTCAAGTGGCTCCAAGGGCACTTCAGGAGTATCAGTTTCTTCCGGAGCAGCCAAGTATCCGCTCTGACTCATACGAAAGGGTGCCTCAGTCTCATTTTTATGACTCTCCAATTGCTGCTTCAAGTTCAAGATTGTCATCTGTACCTTCGGGAAGCCCTTACATGCACGGGAATGAACAATTGGCACCAACTTACACTTTCCAAGGTCAAATTTCAGGTGCGGGACTTTTTTCACAACAGGGTCGGCAGCAGCTTTATTCAAGCGAGTATGACAGTGCTCCCCATGGGAGTCCTTTTGGAAACAGTACACCTGATCCTCAGTTTGGTATTCATCAAGCCATGGATCCGGAAAATCCGTTTTCATCATCTGAGAGGAGGAATTTTCGAGATGAAGATCCTTATAGAACTGAGAGAAAACGCAAGGTAACACATAATTATTGTTTAGACAGCTATTCCGATATTGTTATTTTATGTTTTATGCTTCCACTTTACTGCAGAGTGAGGAAGCAAGAATCGCTAAGGAAGTTGAAGCACATGAGAAAAGGATTAGGAAGGAGCTGGAAAAACAGGATATCCTTAGAAGAAAGGTTTTTTTGTTTGTTCATTAGATTGGCAATAACTAACTTTACTTATCAAGCCAGACAATCATATCTTTTATTTCTTCAGAGAGAAGAACAAATGCGAAGAGAGGTGGAGAGACTTGATCGTGAAAGAAGAAAGGAAGAAGAGAGAATGTTACGTGAAAAGCAGCGCGAGGAGGAGAGGTTCCTCAGAGAACAAAGGCGTGAGAATGAGCGCAGAGAGAAGATCTTACTAAAAGAAAGTCGAAGGGTAGATACTATAATATGAGTTTAATAAATAGGTCATTTACTTTATTCTTTCTCATTCTTCTGTTCTATGACATGTTCAGGCTGAGAAGTTGAGGCGGAAAGAAGAATTACGGAGGGAAAAGGAAGCAGCTAGACTTAAAGCTGCTAATGAGAGAGCTACTGCTCGTAGGATAGCAAAGGAATCTATGGAGTTAATTGAAGATGAGCGCTTAGAACTCATGGAGCTAGTAGCATCTCGGAAAGGTTTACAGTCAATAGTTTCTTTGGATAGTGATACTCTGGAGCATCTTGATAGTTTTAGAGGTTTCCCCTTGTCCATCCTCTCTCTATAGTTGTACTTGAACCTTTCTTTTTCTTGCATTCTCTTTCATGTCATGCTATGTTTTTGGATATAACACTTGTATTTTTTATTTTTTTTACATACCGTATGCTCTTTTGACTGGAGCTTTTTTTTGTGCCCAGAAGTTCTTACACGTAATCTTGTTGATATTTCTATATTTGTTAATTGTTTGCCTTTTTTGTCGTTCAGATCTGTTGGCTCCATTTCCTCCCAAGTCAGTGAAATTGAAAAAGCCTTTTGCAGTTCGACCTTGGATCAATTCTGAAGAGAATGTTGGGAATTTTCTTATGGTATGCTTGCCTTTTCCCTTTTCCTGTCTAGCAAACCTTTCTTTGTATTCTCTTAAGTCTTTTGGAGAGAATGTTCTTTAATTATTTTCAGTTGCTGAACTTATTTGAGAGGATTTGTTACTCATTTCTGTGGATGACAGCTCTATGCACTCTTTGTCTTGTGACTATAGCCTGATCATAGTTTGTAGTAATGAAATTGAAAATATAGCTTACTTTTCTGGTAAAAGCATGTCTTGAATACTGCTATTTCTAATGGCATTCTTAATTTCTTTACTATGGTTTTAGTGTTTGATGAAATATCTACTCACAGATCCTTGGCACATAGTATAGTATAGTATTGACTACTTTTGTTTGATCTAATTTCAGGTTTGGAAGTTTTTAATTACCTTCGCTGATGTCCTTGGATTATGGCCGTTCACCCTTGATGAATTTCTTCAATCACTTCATGATTATGTGAGTTACTAACATTGCTTGAATTTCTAATATTCTTCTGTAGTATGATTTATTTTCACAGGAAGGTTTAACTATTAGGATAATATTACGCTTTCATTATTGTCTCTGCCGGTCCATGATCAAGGGTGAGGAACGTCGGAAGTGTTAAGTAGCATGTTCTGAATTTGTTAGAAGTTATATTATTACTGATATGATCTTGTTGGAAGCAATTTTATCATAAATATTATTTGGATTGCCAATCTGTGTTTTTATCTACAGTATGTGAATCTGTGATAAGCAATAATTACTTCACTTTGATGATAAATTTTCTTGGAATCCAAATTAGCCTGGCCAGCATAGGTACAACAAACATATCTTTCAATTTTTCTGAAAGTTTATGTTGGTTCGTTGTTCTTGATGATGAAAATGTTGAGTTTGTCTTTCCGTCCATTTCTCATCTGTGATTCTAATTGTTGCCTAAGATTTTTTTTGAACTTACCAATCTTTTGCCAAACGCGCTGTTGCCGGGTCCCAAGTCCCGGATGAGAAACGCGGAGGGTTGCGTTAGGCAGTCGACAGCCAGCGTAAAACTTGTCGAATCAATCATGACATGAAT
>JAEMOT010002411.1:185179-200361 GCA_019297695.1 Apostasia ramifera | reverse complement strand
ATTGAGAAAACTAAACAGGGAGCTAAAGCGAAACTAGAGCTTTGGAGGAATGCTCTAGAATCTAAAGGTTTGCATCTCAGTAGATCAAAAACTGAATATATAGAGTGCACATTTAGTCAAGAAAGAAATACTTATATTGGAGATGTGACAATTGGTGATCAAATTGTCAAGAAGAGTGAGCGCTTTAGATACCTTGGATCAATTATACAAAATGATGGCGAAATAGATAATGACGTTATTAACAGGATTCAAGCAGGCTGGGTAAAATGGAGAAATGCTTCTGGTGTGTTATGCGATAGAAAAATTCCATCCAAAATTAAGGGTAAATTTTATAAAACTGTAATAAGACCAGCGATGATATATGGTGCTGAATGCTGGCCTGCAAAGAAGAAACATACAAATAAAATAAATGTTGCAGAAATGAGAATGTTAAGATGGATGTGTGGATATACACGAAAGGATAGAATGAGAAATGAGTATATCCTAAAGAAAGTTGGTGTTGCACCAATTGAGGATAAACTTAGAGAAAGTCGGCTTCGATGGTTTGGACATCTAAATCGTAGGCCAATTGAAGCTCCAGTTAGAAAAATTGAGTTATTGGATTTTGCCCATGTACAAAGAGGAAGAGGGAGACCAAAGAAGACATGACAAGAAACTATAAGGAGTGATCTTAATTACTTAAACTTAGATAAGAATTTGGTAACTGATAGAGCGCAATGGAAACAAAGGATTCATGTAGCCGACCCCACCTAGTGGGATTAAGGCTTGGTTGTTGTTGTTGTTGTTGTTGTTGTTACCAATCTTTTGCCAAACATGGCCACAGCTCAAAGTCATCATTGTCACTAAAACATTATGTATGCGTGTATGGAATCATGACAGTGGTCTCTTCCTTTTATAGCTTCTTGATGGTGACTCTTCGTATTTCCTTTCTGTGCATGTGTGCTCTCAAAGGATTCACGGTTACTGGGGGAAATACATGTTGCATTGCTCAAATCTATTATCAAAGATATTGAGGATGTTGCAAGGGCTCCAGTTGTTGCTGTGGGGATAAATCAAAGCAGCGCTGCTAATCCTGGTGGAGGCCATCCTCAGATAGTTGACGGGGTAGGTTATATTCTACATATTATGTTACTTTTTACTGTTCTTCCATGCTTTCTTAGTGCGCTGCTTTTGTGTACCAGGCATATGCATGGGGTTTCAACATCTGCAGTTGGCAGCGACACTTGAATTTCTTGACATGGCCTGAGATATTGCGGCAGTTTGCTCTTTCAGCTGGCTTTGGACCTCAATTGAAGAAAAAGAACATTGAACGAGCATATTTTCGTGATGATAATGAGGTATATTTTAGGATTAATTCTTGTGAATATTTGTTGTGGGATTATACATTTAGAAGGTCTACAACTTATGAGGATATAAGCTTCTAGCTAGTCTCTCTTTGTTGTAGATGATGACCATGAAAATAGAAAAAGCAGAGGCCCTTTGGGCCTAAACTATGCACTGTCTTTCTCAGTTTGAGGTTCAGCTGATTCATGCTCCCCTGACATTCAGGAATGGATGGTGTTATTTATAGCATTTCTCTGTCGATTAGTATTTCACGAGAGATCTGAAGTTTGACTGGATGTATCAGAAGGTGGTTTCTCATGGGTGCTTGGGATCATGTTTCTATTATAGGCGGCTGCCTCATGAGAAAGCTAGTAATTCAATGACATGTTTTTGTTGGGTTAAGGCCATATTGGGCTTCTTTGTTCTGTTATGATTCAGAGTGGGATCATTGCAAGCGAAAGTGATGTGGCAGTTTGTTTTCTTGTTGAAGTTATTGACGCTTGTTGATGTTGTAGTTGATTTAAGTCCGAGGAAGTTTAGTGTCGACGTCATCATCAATGTTGGTTGGCTTCGACATTGACATCATCATGTAGCCATGAACTTAATTTGTTCTCATCTATGATAAGGGACCACTATCGCCACATGGGAGATTTGATGAGAGTCTTGATCAGTGATCAACCAGTTATAAAAGACCATTGTCGAGCTATAAACAACTTTTATGTTAATAACTTTTGCTTAGCCGAGAAAGCACTCTTAAAAGATGCATTTTGATTTGCATTCTAGGACCTTCCTGGTGGAAACAATTCTTTATATAGTTGTTCCATTCTGCTATACTGTAAACTGTAAGTACACTGTGGAAGGTAATTTGATGTATATAAAACTGTGATACACAAGCTTAAACTGATATTCTTCTCACAAGTAAGGCCTGGAACAGATGTTATAGATATTAACAATTTCATCTGTAAGATTTCTAGTAGTGCTGTATTTTATGCTATTTTCACACTTACGCAATTCATTTGGTTTGATTATATTAATATTTCTCTTTATGCATCTATGGTAATTTCTTATGTTGTAGGTTAATGATGGACAGGATGTTGTTACTATATTGCGAAATGGTGCAGCTGCCGAAAATGCCGTTGCTTTGATGCAAGAGAGAGGCTATAATCACAGGCGGAGACGTCGCCACCGCTTGACACCTGGGACAGTCAAGTTTGCTGCATTTCATGTTCTTTCCCTTGAAGGCAGCAGGGGTCTAACAATATTAGAAGTTGCAGACAAGATTCAGGTATATACTGTTGTTTTTCCCCTCTTTTCCTATTTGATTTATGAATGCTTTCCTGATTTTTTGCTCCTAATGTTTAGAGATCTGGATTGAGAGACCTTACAACTAGCAAAACTCCTGAGGCATCTATAGCTGCTGCATTATCGAGGGATACAAAACTCTTTGAAAGAACAGCACCGTCCACATATTGTGTTCGTGCTGCATTTAGGAAAAATCCTGCTGATGCTGATATAATACTTGCAGCAGCGAGGGAAAAAATACAGGTCTTTCACAGTGGTCTTTCAGACTCTGAAGAAGTTGAGAAGGATACGGAAGATGTTGATGATGGTGATAGGGATGAAGATTCTGATTGTGAGGGTGCTGATGATCCTGAAGTTGATGATTGTAGTGCAGAGGTCAGGTCGAGCAAGCATTTATCTTATACGAACAAATTAAAAGAAGTTATAGGAGCTAATTTGACGAATAAAGGTAAGGAGGAATTACTTTCTGAGGGTCTTTTGCTAACTTCACAAAGCAGCTTACGGGATTCAGGTAATGATGTTCCTGTGATAAGTGCGGAACACTCAAAAAGAGCATGCATATCAGGTGCATCTCAGCTGACTATTATCAGTTCAGAATGCAATGGAGTAGGGGATACAAATATACAAGATTCTGATATTGATGAAAGTAACTATGGTGAGCACTGGGTTCAGGGTCTAACAGAAGGGAATTATACTGATCTGAGCGTCGAGGAGCGCCTAAATGCGCTTGTTGCTTTAGTTGGTGTGGCTATTGAGGGGAACTCTATGCGTGTTATTCTTGAGGTAATTGTTTGGAATGGGATATCGTCCTTTTCAGTGTCAATCTATTATTTAGCAACGTCTTCCACTAAATTTGTGATCTACATCAATATTCTGCAGGAACGTTTAGAAGCAGCAAATGCTCTCAAGAAGCAGATGTGGGCAGAAGCCCAACTTGACAAAAGGCGGTACAAGGAAGAATATTTAAACAAGTCACATTATTCTTCTTTTTCAATTTGCAGGCCTGAGGTTTCGCAAGCAATTATGGGCTCTGACGGAAGTCAGACTCCTATGCAGCAATCTGATACCAAGGAAAATGATGGCAATCTAGAACTTCTCAGCAACAATCAGTATCCTGAAGTGTACGGTCAGAATAATTTTGGTAATTTGGCATCTGAGAGGAATGCACTAGGCCAAGAATTCTCTACATATCCCGATTCTTTTCCAGTTCAGCAATATGGGCATGTTGCAGAGAAGTCACGATTCCAAATAAAATCATTCATTGGTCACAAGGCCGAACAACTTTATGTGTATAGGTCTTTACCCTTGGGGCAAGATCGCAGACGTAATAGATACTGGCTATTTTCGACTTCTGCATCTCCAAATGATCCGGGCTCTGGGAGGATCTTTTGTGAGTCTAGAGATGGTTTGTGGTGGCTGATTGATTCAGAGGAGGTATTGTAATTTAAGAGTGTTAATGAAAAGAAGATACTTATGAACACTGATTTCAACATAACCAATTTTCTGCTTTTCTTAGATGGATTACATATGTGGTTTAACTTGTAGGTACTTCAATCTTGTCATTTCTTTTGTACTAAATTGATATTTTTAATCCTGCTTAAACTTGAAAAGACATAGTAACATGCACTAGCTCAGTGTGTTTACCTACTTAGGGGCCAGATTTTGGCCTCTGGCTTGATTCCTTTAACCCTGAATCATCTTCTCATGAACTTCTTTTTTCAGCTTTTCAATATATATGTCAGCCCTTTCCTCACAAGGCTTATTCTTGCATTTCTGCTTTTGTTTTTTCACTGTGTTATTTGCAATGGTATGTATACACATCTGTTTTATTTACTTGTTCAGGCCTTTGATGCTCTTCAGTCTGCTTTTGATACTCGTGGAGTACGGGAATCACATCTTCACTCCATGTTGCAAAGAATTGAGACAAGTTTTAAAGAAGCTGTTAGAAGGAATAAGAAGGGCAACATTTCAGCCAACACAGTGGAATCTCGTGTCAGAGAAGGATCTACACAGCTAACTTGTAGTCCAGATTTCCATAAGGAATTCAACAGTTCTAGTAGCACACTATCTGGTCTCGGTGTTGATGTGGAGTCCTCCTTCAAAGTTGATTTGGGTAGGAATAAATTGGAGAGAATTGAAGCTCTAAAGAGATACCAGGGTTTCCTGAAATGGATGTGGAAAGAATGTTATAATCCTCTTGTTTTAAGTGCCATGAGATATGGGAAGAAGAGATGTTCTGAGCTGCTGCAAACCTGCTATATTTGTTACCATTCGTACTTCACTGAAGAAAAACACTGTACTTCTTGCCACCGGACATTCAAATTAATTCATAATGGTGATCTAATGTATTCAGAGCATGTTGCTGTCTGTCAAGCAAAAAGGAAAGTAGATAGAGATTCTGGTAACCAAATGCTTGATTCCTCACTGCCTATAGGTGTATGTTTGCTCAAGGCACAGTTGTCCCTGGTCGAGGTGAGGACTAAGAATATAGACATCTTACTATACATTTTAGTATTTCGTTTGGTTTTATTTTTCCCTTAATGCATATTCAACTGCCTTGTGCTTCCAGGTTTCAGTTCCTGCTGAAGCTCTTCAGCATTTCTGGACTGAGGGTTATCGAAAATCTTGGGGTGTGAAGTTGAATTCTGCAGCATCTGCTGAGGATCTTCTTCAGGTATTGAAATGATCGTTAAGTTGCTTCATGCATTGCTTTATAACCCATCTTTCACTGTTGAGATTTGTTTAATATAGAAATAATGGAAATTTTTAAATTTTCTTATCTTCTGCCTGTTGTTCCATTCTCCATCGCATCTACTTGTAGCTTCTCACGCTATTAGAGGTTGCAATTAAGCGGGACTGCCTCTCTTCGAACTTTGAAACTACAAATGAACTGTTAAGTTTGGCTTCAGCTTTTGGTGGTGATAATAGTGCTCTGGTTTCTGGATCTGTTCCTGTACTTCCATGGATACCGGACTCTACATCAGCAGTTGCACTAAGACTCTTGGAGCTTGATGCGGCAATTTCTTATATACCACAACAAAATTTGGAATCTCAGACAGGGAGAGAGACTGATGATTTCATTGTGAGTATACTTCTGTTCTTAAAGTGTGATTGTTTCACCAATTTAATTTTAATCTTATTAAAGTTAACTTTGACAGACACATCCTATACAAATCCCTCGATTAAAAGTTTAAAGCTATCCATATTTTGTATCCTGTTAGATGTTCAGTCACTACTTAAAGAATACACTAATGGCATGTTTGGTGTTTGGAAAAAAGGGTGAAGGTGGAAAAAAATTGTTGCTAATTTTGAAAATATGTATGATTGAGAAATAAAGTTATTTAAAAAGTTGTGTTGGATATGAAATAAAGTTCATTGATATATAGAAAAATATATAGGATGTCAAATAAAGTTATATAATATTGGAGTTTGTGTAGGATGAATGAAATATAAAATGAATTTTTTATATTTTTAAATGAAATAAAATAAATCATTTCATAGAATCTTTCCATTTGCCAAACCGGATGACCTTTTAACATGCAAAAAATGCCATGGCTAGCCCAAAAGCCAAAAATGCCATGGGCTTTTTAGCCATGGATAAGTTTTTCCTCATCAAAAAAAATTTTCCATGCTACACATAAGGTAACATTAAATTATCACTTTATTTCGCATCTTATATATTTTTGAATATATCAATTAAGTTTATTTTACATCTTATACAACTTTTAACATAACCAATTTTATATCTCATCACACTTTTTCAAAGAAAGCCAAAAAAGTCATCCTCTAAAGCTAAAAAGGGCCTTATACTAATTTTTTTTGTGGCTCTGTTCTTTTATAGTACTGAAACAAGAGAAAATCTTGTTAGAAACAGTTAAACCAGATGGTTATTATAATTTCGGAGCATTACTGTCGGTTACATGAAATCTTAGTTAGCAATATGTTTAACTACTGAAATTTAGCTATGCCTCCTAGTTCTGTTTGAAGATCATAAAACAGCCTTCGAATTATTTTCCTTGTCAATTCCTGACCTGAGCTAGTATCAATTCTCCCTTCTAGCTGCTGCTTGACAAACTTACATGTGCATAAAAAATTACACGTGCGTATATAAAATATTTGACAATTACACGTATGCCCCTCTATCCTTTTAAGCACAACCCCTCATGTTGTTGTCTTGCATAAAAGGATGGGAGAATTAATATGTAAATTTGATGAATCTGGGATTGAATTAATAATAGCCAAAATAATACAAGTCTGTTAATGCCATCTGTTACTAATTCTGGATGTTAATTAGCTCAAGTGGTTGTTTTAGTTTCTAATAAGTTTGGGGACTTGAATTTAATATTAAAGAATACATTGTTAGATGTGTGATTTGTGCCAAATTTATAAGGGCACATATCTAATTATGGGTGTCAAGCTTGGGCCCGACTCGACAACCTGTCTTGATTCTAAATTGAATTTTTTGGGTTTGGGCCAACCTATTTATGTTTTAGTTTGGGTTTAGGTTGAAAAATATGATTCAAAAAAATTTGGGTCTAGTTCAGGTATGGTTTTGGTCGGACCGTGCTCGGGTTGGCCTGAAAAATTAAATGTCACTAAATACTTGATAACTCAAGTTTTTTCAATAAAATGATGATTGCATGATAGATTATAGTTAGGATGGTGCTTATCAATAAGATTTAACACTAAGTCACTAGTCTTTATTTTTTTCTTATTAGCTTTCATTAAGGGATAGTTCCATTCTTCCCCTAGAGTAGGGGTGTTAAAAATATCCGAAACTCGAAACTCGAAATTCGCTCGGAACTCGTTCGATTTTTGAATCGACTCGAAATTAGTTCGAAAATTTTGAATCGAATCATAGCTAAGGACTTTGGCTCGAAGATTATTTCGAGCCAATTTCGAGTTGGCCCTAGCTTGCTCAAAACATGATTCGATTTCGCTCGAAATTTATGTATAGCATAAATGATATTGATATATAATATAAATATATATAAATAAAATGCTATTATATATAATTTAGTTAGTGGTTTAGTGGTAGAGTGGAGGAGATTTTAAGTCTTATTTTCCTCAAGATCTAGGGATCAAATCCTCTTAAATATATAATATTTCTACATTTTTTATAATTACGAGCTGATTCAAATCATGATTCGAGCCAGCTTGAAATCAAGTCATTTCGAGCTGAGCTAGCTCGAATCATATCCCATTTCGATTTCGGACCGATTTCAAGCCAAGCCGAACTTGAAATTTTTGATTTCGAGTTGCCTTCGACTCGCTCGAAATCGGTTCGATAATATCCCTACCCTAGAGTAGACCTTCGATTCTATGTAGGTTTAAAAAAATAAAAATGTGTCATTCGGGTCTCTCCTACCTAAAGGTTTTCTTTGTGGTTTTTTTTTTTTACGAATTTCATTAACTTTAATCATTAAGCTGCTATTTTAAAAAATTAAAAATACGTATTTAATTTAAAATACATTTAAGCATTTCTACTTGCTATTATAACATCAACTTTTTCTTCTCCATATCTTAACTAACAATAATAATTTTAAATGCTTAAACATGAATTTTAAATTTTTAAAATAGCATCTTAACAATTAAACTTAATGAAATTCGTAAAGGACTCATTTGAAAAAAAAAATTGTGCGGGTGAGAACCAAATGATATGTTTTTGTCTTTGTGAATCTGCGTAGAATCAGTGGTTTACCTTTGGTGCTCGAATGGAATTTCCCCTTAAGTTGAAATTCAAGAGTTCAAAAAGATCTAAAATCAAATTTTGCGTTAAGTGACTTGATCTGGATTGTGTTGTAGAATTTGACTAAAAAAGGATGGCGTAGTGTTCGTGTTGATCCATTTTAAGTTAGGTAAATTTCGAATCAAACCTGAACCCGACTGAGAATGTAAATTGACACCACTAATATAATTTCCTGTAACTTATTTGAATATTTATATTTTTGTGATGTGGTATCTTTAGGGAATGTTTGAGTTGGTTTTCTGAATGCTATTTTTGTTATGCTTCTCTATAACCTTTTAATCCTGGTTTGGTTGGAGGATAAAAAAGATAGTTTGGAGAAGTATTGTGACCTTTTTCAAAAAGCGTGTGATATGAAATAAAGTGAGTAAGTTATATTAAAAATTGTGTTGAATATGATATAAAGTGATTGTTTAATGTTAGAATTTGTATAGAATTAAATATAAAATAATTTTAATTTTTTTTAAAAATAAATTAAAGTTTTGACTATGATTATTTTAGCTATGATTATTTTTTCCTCGAACCAAACAAGGCTATAAGCTTACCTTAATACCCCACTACTCGTATTTGGTTTGGTATTGCTGCTGCACATGACTTAAAAGGTCATGATGATGTTATCAAAGAAAGTCCGAGCGTTGCTATACGGCCCAATATCTTGCCAATAGCCCAAAACCTATTTTTGGGTTTAATTTAGTGGAAATTGTTCAATGGATTAAGGATTTAATTTGCTAGTTAATCCAATGGATTGATTCTAAAGTAGCTTTTGGGTTACTTTTGGTCTTATTAGTGCTGTACAGAATTTTTCTTAAAGTTACAACTATATTTGATAGGTCATTCTGACGATCTACATCTACTCTATTTGCATTTTTAGGCATAAATTGGTCATTATTTAATTATATAGATGGATGTCTTAACGGTTGCTTAACACATGCTTACCAATTGCGCATCACTCTGCAGAAACTCCCTTCAAGGTTCACAATTATGAAGAATATTAACAAATTTGAAATATCTGGAACTTTGGAGCAACATGATTACCAGAGAGAAGGGACGTGGCTTGATCCTGGCAACCGGCGTAGAGGCCGTGGTCGAGGCAGTAGAGGTGGACGTGTTGCACGAGGTCGTGGAAGAGGTGGCAGGGGTTCAAGAGCGACTAGCCTTGTCCCTAAATCAGGGTTCAATGAGGAAAACAGTAGCATCTTTGGGAATGCAACACGACAATATAACAGGAGAGGGCGGACCGGGCGGACCCGTGGGCGGGGTCGGAGATTCGGACGACGCTCAGTTAGGGCTCGTCCAAGATCTGAGAGTCGCGCAGAACCACCCAAGGCAACACTTTTCGGTGGTTTCTGTGATGTTGGCACATGCGGCAAAGAAGACAGTGTTGAGGAGTCTCCAACAAGTGTGGGCTGTGATGACTGGGGCATTGAAGCCAGGACGTATGTTGAGGAGGATGATAACAGTACTGGTTCCCAGTCTGATGAGAATGGACAAGCTTTTGGAGATGATGACTATGATGACCAAGCCCTTGATTATACTACCCGATACAATGAACCCAGGTCCATGGGACTGATGGATGATGACAGTGAAGATGAAGCTGATGGTGATGCAGAAGAAGAAGACGAAGATGGTGAGCAAGGCGAGTCCAAAGACATGGAAGTTGATGTCGACGAGGAGGATGAAGAGATTGGCAATGAGGAAGAGGTCGGCGATGCCGGAGAGGGCAGTGGGGATGAAGAAGAAGAAGAAGATGAAGAAGAAGATGCAGATGCATCATCATTTTCTTCAGGGTATAGTGGTTAGAAGGTTGTAGTTGGAGGCCATATATATACAGAAGACACGGTGGGGAAGCAGAAACTAATACTGGTTGATAGATTTTCTTTGTTCTGTTATCTCCACCTGAGCAGTGAGCACCTGCAGATGTAGCCATTGCTTGTATCTATTATTCCATACAAGAAACGTTTGTTCAGGTGCCGAGTCTTCGAAGTTCTTCACGGCGATGGGCCGGCTTTTCTCCGAAAATAGTTGGTGGAATTGCCCACATCACACATTTTGCTGGTCTGCAAGCAGACTGAGGAGTGCAGTAATGTATTGGTTGCCAAGCTGAATAGTTTTCAGTTTCGCTTACAAGTTGTTTATTGTATATTTACGTAGAGCAATCTAATTGTATCCTTAATGAATCTTCTGGAAGGATTCATATTTTGTTGGCAATGTAGATGGCAGTTAATGGAGATAAATTGTATTCATGGTTTATGCAGAAAAGAGAAGATGCTTAATTGACCAGTTAGACTGGAATTGGTTCAGTTTAGAATCGCAATCTGTTTGAAGGACCTGTATTCTCTTTCCTCTTATTGATACTATAAGGTGATTAAATTCTGTATTTTTAATTTTGTTTTCTGTTATTTATCTTAATTACCTTCTATAATATCTGGTAAGTTAGTAGTAAGTAAAATATTATAAGTTGATTAAATTTTGTATTTTTGATGATTTTTAGCCTGTTTATTTGGTTAAGTTAAAATTATTTTGATCAAAGATACGTTATATTATGTATAAAATTTAATATTAAAAATTAATTATATTTTATATTATATATATAATTTAAATAATTTTTTGTTATGTTTTCTTTGATTTTTGCTTTTACTTGTGTTATGATTGATTTAATAAATTTTATGTTATTTGTTGATTGTTTAATCCAATGTTTTGCATTTCTTGTTTGGACTTGGGATCTATAATGGTGTATTACCATATATATAATTTAAAATAAAAAAATAATTATATTTTATACATATTTAAATAGTAGTTAATTTATATTATATTTTTTTTATATATTTTAATATAATAATTAATTTTATTTTATATTATTTATAAATTTTAATAAAAAAATATTTTTATATTTTATAAACAAAACAGGCCCTTGTATTTTTAATTAGACTCTTGAGATTTATCTCAATTACTCTTTAAAACTTTCTAAAACAGCTTGTAAAATAAATAATAATGACAGTTATTGTTTATTATTTTTTTGAATACATGAATTATGTCAGTTTTAATTTTTATTTTAATAATTTATGGTATTACTTATTTTATTATTCTTTTGATTTAGTTTCAAATAGTATACTCAGGGGAAGTTTGTTGAAATTTGATATTTTATAATTATAATTTTAGTATTTTTTAAATTTTTATTTTATCATATTAATAATATATAAAAAGCTTTGTTTTGTAGGCAGGTAAATTGATCCCTATAGTTGTTGCAATGTGTTATGTTTACTTTTATGCTTTATTATTTTATTAATACTAAACACAATTTAAATTTTAATATTTTAATACAGATATATTATTTTAAATATATTAATTTATATTTTAATTTTGTTTTGAATGAGCACCTGCTAATTTAAAATTACAGTTTCAGATTTGATTTAAGGTGATTACAAGTTGATTAGTTTTTAACATTTTCTACTTAAGATTGAGATCAATTTAAATTATAAAAAAATACGTGGGTCTCGTTTGTAATTTTACTATTTCAAAGGCTCCCTAAAGTAAACGACCCAAAGGATCAAACTAATTACAGTCAAGCCACTGACCAATTTCGGGGCATCCTTTTTTCTCCTATTTTCTTTTTATAACTATTTAGGCATATTTGGCATGAACCCAAAAATAGGAAAAAATAAAAATAAAATAATAATATTTTAAATTTATTATAAATTTTAATAATTTTATTTCACATTCAACATAAATTCGAACCTTAAAATCAACTTTATTTCACATCCTATGCATCTCCCAATATTAAAATAAATTTTTTTCACATTAATTTTATAAAATAAAATATTTTCTCTTTTTTTATTTAAATTTATCCTCCAATCAAACAAGACAGGGGGCAAATATTTTTTGATAAAACCCGAGTGGGAGCCAAGTATTTGATGAACAAAGAAGAGAGGAGGCTCGACAGAGGAAGAAGAGAAAAAAAAATGAGTTAGAGACCTAAGGAACCTAAGCACTATTTACCTTATTTTGCCCCTAATTTGTTTTCACAAAAATCTTGAGTTCTCCAATTAAACTTAGAATTAATCGCTAAAGAATTCCTATAATTGAATTCTAATTATATTTTAGTTCATGATTGATAAATTTTTATTTAAAAAAATTTAATTATTATATAAAAAATTCAAACTAACAATTTCTGTAAGTACTTGAAAAATATTTTGTTATTTCATTTATTAAATTCAAAACTCACCTCTTAACTCTCTCTCTCCCTTCTCATTGGTTCTCTCACACCATTCAAGACGCTCTCTCCCCTCTATATGTCGTCGATGGACAGGAGCCTCCCCAAGAGAAAGGGTAGACATGATCTGACGAACAAGAGCCAGATTTGCTCCTTACTCTACACACTCTCTTTTTGGCAATCATATGTGTTGCCGATATGTTTTAAAGACCAGTCGGCAGCAATTTTGCAGTCACGGCTTTGCGGCAGCATCAGAAGAGGAGGCTGAGGAGAGTGGTGGTAGAGGAGGTTGGAAAGTGAAGAGGGAGAGAAAAAAAATACGATAATAATATATTCTTAAATTTTTTTTTAAATATAAATAATAAAATTAAAAATCTATTAATAATAATTACGAAGAGATCTCTACAGAAGCTTATTAAAAAAAATTTAAAATTTATGAACCAAAATATAATTAGAAATTAATAATTTTTTAGTAATTAATCCTTAAATTTAATACGTATTTTTTCCCAAGTTTTTTTTTATGACTACATATCTCTTCCCCTCACACCCTTTGTCCCCTCACTCTCAAGGTACAAATATGGATAAACAAAGAAACAAGGAGACTCACAAGAGGGAGAGGAGAGAAGGAAAAAAAAAAAAGAAGGGAATTAGTACTTCCAATAAAGAGACATGAATAATGAAAGAAGAGAAACGAGTTGAATTATGAGAATTAATTTAAATTGACAAAGTTAATAGAACTCAATTTAAAGACCAGACCTAACCTTAAGGACCTGAGCACAATTTACCTTATGTTCCTAGGCCCACAGCTCCCAAATTACACCGTAGTCCACTGCTAATCCATTTGAACGGTATCCATCCATGAGAGTTAAAACTTAACAGCCATAACAAGTTCCCTATTTTCTTTCTATGACCATGATGTATCTCCTGCACTCCACCTTATTTCCTCCCTCTCATGGGGCAAATAGTGATGAACAAATAATAATGAGACTTGAAAGAAGAGAAAAAAAAAAGGGGTGTTGAGCAGAGAGACGAATTTCATGAAACAGACTTGACCAAATAAACAGATAACAAAAAAGAGTTATGATATATGAGGAGAGGTCAATAGAAGGATTGAGGATTCGATTCAAAAAATGCTGCGGAGTCTGAAAAGAAGGCCTAACCTCAGGTACCTAAGCGCTAGTTTCCTTATTTTGAATATATTCTTACAGAAGTAAACTGAAATAAAATGAACATTTACAAAGAAGTTTGAATGACGTGCCACTGCGAAAAGAATAGCTAAAATTAACAGAACATATAATTATGAACAAAAAAACATCAAGATAATGATGATAACATAGATATGAAGATCACATGTGTGAACAAAAAAAGAAGTGGCAGAAAACAATACAAGCAGTAGCAGCTTAGAAATTTATGGGATTGTGTCTAAACTGAACAAGATTTTGACAAATAATCACAGCCCTTGTAAATCTCCAAACCTGGCCGGCCGAGCTCCTCTTCTTTGAAGCAAGCACACCGCCGGCTCGTCTTGCCAGTGAGAGCCATTTCCAGTGGCCTCTGGATGAGCCTCGGATAACCGGTAGTACACCAGACCTGAATCAAAACGGGTGCATAACCAATCTAATTCAATCTTTTACCATCGCGTCCTAATATATTTTGACTTAGTAAAAACTTACTGTGGTTATGATCCTTTATGTTAAACTACTGGTATTGAAATACTTCTCTGGTTAGTAGTTAGCATTTCATTACAATTTGTGAACTTCATTTTACACAAATTATTTCTGCAACAGACCATCTCAATATCAAAAATTCAATGGAGACAACACACACACTCACATATATATGGAAAGAGAGAGAGGTGACATAAATATCTAATTTTGAGAGTAAAAGTAAAAAAGAAATTCTTTAAGAGTGATGTGTATAACTCCCCCTTTGTTTTATTGTTAAATTCTTAAAAGCGCATTTCTTTTTTTTAATTACTTTGCTACCTCCTCACATCATCAAATGTCCTGGCCTATAACATATTTTATTTCTTGGAATATCCACAACCTACTGTTAATCTTCTTCAAGAACTACTGAATTTGTAATTTTCATTACCCTTAACTCAATTGCGTATGTGTAACAAATAAAATCCATACCTCTCCTCCCTCCTGTTGGCTCCATCTTGAATTGCAACTTGGAACCTTAGCCTCCTCACTCTTTTGTTTTTCCTGCAGCTGAGCAGCTCGTTTGGCCTTTGCTTCAACTCCTTTCAAATATTTTGTTGGGTTCCCTCCGATATCGTAGTACCGACCAACAAGTTTACCAACAAATCTAAAATCATATAACAAGGGTAGAGCAAAACTTTCAACAGCCAAAGTTCACACCTAGAGTTGTTATCAAAAAAAAAAATCACACCTAAGAGTTATGCCAAATGAGCTCGTGTTACTAAGATCAAACTTGAACATGTCCATTGATACACCAAAAAATTTCACTTGGGCAAATGCCACTTAAATCTTTTTATTTTACATATTTAACACCTAAATCTTTATATTTACATATTTACTACAATAATCTTATAAAAATTTCAAATACTATCATATTGTTTTCATTTGTATAATCAGC
>JAEMOT010002411.1:115467-185104 GCA_019297695.1 Apostasia ramifera | reverse complement strand
ATTTATTTCACATATAACATATATGTATTTAACCAATATGCATATATAAAAATTTTAAAAGTACATTTGATTATTTGAAATACATATATATATATATATATGTATTTATATGTAAATATAGATAAAATATTGCGTGCAGATGTCGATTATACAAAAGGAAACAAACAAAATAAAGTATTTGAAATTTTTATAAGATTTCAAAAGCTAACATGTAAATATAAAAATTTAGGTGCCAAATATATAATATAAGAAGATTTCAAGTGGCATGCATATAATTCTCTTAAAATTGGAATAGATGACAGAGAACAAAGCTCAAGGATAGAATTTAAAAAGCTTACATGTATCTTTCAAAATAAAACTTCCTCCAGTCAACCACATTGTTTACCTACAACAAAGAGAAAATCAAAAGATCCTCACTCGGTATGACAAGGAAAAGAAAAAGAACATAATATGAGACCAAATAAAGAACACATTCTTCCTTTGTGGAAGAGATGATAAACGTGTATGGATGGTTCATAAAGAAAGATCCACTGTCAACCGTACTTCAAAATATTCACGGATAGAAAAGGTTCTGGATGATGTTCCATGGACTCATGTATATAAATTATTATTTGTTTGGTTCAATATCATTTTATTAAAAGATGACAATGCTCTTTATACATTTTTATTATTCCCAAGCTCCTTTCCATTGAAAATCCTCCTACCTCACCTCTTCTACCATAATTAGAGTAGCATTTAGTTATCACCCAATATTGGTTGACATCGAGATGACATTCCAAAGTGACAATTTCATGTTTTTTTCAATGTCATCTAAACATGTCATGAAACAAAACAATTAATTTCTCAGAATAATTTATTTAAAGGTATTTTGAGAAATTAATTGCTTTGTTTATGACATGTTTAGATTAACATCAAAAAAATTTCTCAAAATAATATGACATAACATTACAATAACATCCGACCAAATGCCCTCCAAGATCCCAAGGGAACCACATCTCTAGACTATGCCTCTTCTGTCTAATTTATAAAGGCATGGCTTTAACTTATGATGGTTTAACACAAAAGCAATGATTCTGGACAAGCCAAGAAAAAACACATTATAATAGCTTTATGTGTCATACAACTTCAAACAACTTCCATCATCCATTTTTGAGTATAGTTTACCAAAAAAATATTAATAACCAACAACACTAAATAGAGCTACAATGGTAACACCCACGCATGAAAAAGGTGACTTGAGCTAGAGAAAGAAAAACTTGAGTTAACCGGTCATTGTTAATGGTTAGTAGTCTGGTAGATGACATTCCAACATTCTTGAAGTAACCAATATCTTAAAATTATCATTGATCATATATACAAAAAATTCATCATTTCTTCAACTTGCAAAACTATTTTAGTCAAGAATGCCTCCAAAACTGCAGCTTAGACCTTTCCAACTGCGTTACAGAAGAAAAATAGGTTTAATTACCTCTGTGCTTGATAAACCTTGTAGTGAATCAACTAAGCCATCACCTATAAGAACAGTGCAAAGTGTTGTAAAAGTAGAATATATCATGCTGTTGGAGCCTTTTTTGCTAACAATAACAGTTTATATGTCCGCAGCAGGAAATATACTAAAATAGCATTAGAAAAATGGTTGGTGCTTCATGCAAGTTGGACTACTAGGACTTCATTAGAAACAAAAGAAGAACAAGTACAACAAAAACAAGGCAATCAGCTTAAATGGATGTAATACTTTCATGCATAAGTTGCTGAATAACAATGTCTACTAGACTTTAACCAAGTCAAATTTAACTTGATAGGTCACATCTTACACAAATTACAAGATTCAAATTATCTTTCACTCCTACACAATTTTTTTTTAAAAAAATTTCACATACAACAAACATTCCAATATAACTAATTACATTTCATATCCAACATGCTTCCATGAAAAACAACTTTATTTTACACATCACAGAAATTTCAAGATAAAAGATATCATCATTTGAATTTAATAATAACTTAGTTAAAGTTAGCCTGGCTAAACAAACGCACCTCTGGAGCCATGGATAAGTTAAAATTGCTAGAGAATGGTTTTAGGTTACTTTGCAACTTCAAAAGTGTTTTGAAATGAGAATATTAGGAAATTTTTGGCATGTGAAACCTATTATTGAGAAAGAAGATCAGACAAATCAAATCAAACACCAAGATTGTTATAGCTGCAAAAGATAAAAAGATAATTGTATATAGTAAAATACGAGGTGATGACAGTAAAAATAAAATAGATTAGGAAGGCTACTTCTAACTAAATAACAGAACCTTGACTGTTAGATATTTGTATAAGAGAACGCAGTGTACCACGTATTTGCATCAGGATCTTACACAGACCTCATTCATGGCTATTTGCGTATTATTGAACTAGGCTGAACAGGACGAAAATAATCTTTTAGATAATATTTGCGGGCGAAAAAATGCAAATAATATTTTATATTTATAGTCAACAAAATTAGCAAACATATTATTTTAATTAAGCGCAAAAATATTTTCTAAATAAATTATATCATAAATAAAATTAATAAACCTCACAGATTAAAATATTTTAAAATTTAAATTAACTGGATAGTTTGATAAATAAGAATTTATCAAATTAGATTAAGGCAATAATTTTAATTCAACAAATAAGATCTGAGGTTCAAAAATTTAAGATTGTTATCTCACAAATAATTCTAGCAGTAATTTTCTCTCATATTTAAGTTTTTGGTCACACAATTAGAGCCAAATCAAATAATCAAGTTTGCAATATAATTTCAATTGAGACAAAATTTAGTAATTAAATGACTTCAGGAAAATCTATACCTAAGCTGAGAAATTGAGGCACCATTATGCAATTTCTCAAAATTTAGGCAACTGAGCTTGGACAGAACTCAACTCGGCACGGTTCAACCAGCAGAGGAAGAGCTACGCTATTGGCTCGCGTGAACACGTGTGGCAACGAGTGCAGCGATGGAGCACAGCTCGGCAAGCCTCGTGTAGGTAGGACTCGGATGCGGGACGCAAGGCGCGAACGCGAACGCTCGGCCAATCCGAATTTGATGCAGCTTGGCCGGAGAGGACCTTGCGCAGCTAATGTGGGTAGCGCGAGAGAGCACTCTGAGGCATGATTGGAGTTGATGGAACTGGTAGGTGGAGCTGGCAGCATGCGATTGAGTTGATTGAGTTCGTGTCTGTGCAAATTATACCCATGACCCGCAACCCACCTTGCCCTATTATAAAATGGAGCGGGTTTGGATATGACTCAAATACCAGTTAAGTACCGTATTCGACCTGTTAAGTACCGAACCTACAAATTGCACGACCGAATCACGCAAATCAAATATACCTACGGGTTTGAGTAGTGCTCACCTAGAAGTCTCTAAACTTAGTGAGCCATGGATAGCCTCCAAGTTTGCAATTTCTCTTCCTCCGGAGCTGCCGATACTTCCTGTTCAACATATGCCACTTATTGAGTTGTTCTCTAAATCCGTATGGTTGGCTTAAAGGATATCAAAAGCATATTTTTCTTGGTTGTTGATCCTATGAATGCTGAAGTACATTTCTGGACTTTCGGAGTTGCTTGAGTGCTATTATTGCTTAGTTTCCCCACGCCGATTTAACTATGACTTAATATAAAGAACCAGCTTACTGCCCTTCAGGATGATAAATGCTAAAGTTTTAATGTTCTTGGATGTCTCTCTGATGACTGGGATGTATACCATTATCAGTTTCTTATGCTTAGAGAAAACCTTCTTAAATCTAATAGTTTTTATTCTTAATTGCATGGGTTTTCAAGATTTAATTAGAACATCACTAAATTTCTCAAAAAATCACATGAAACCTTATATGAATTTGTAAACTTGCGTGGTTGAAGTTAACTTCAATTAATCTCCTTAACTCTGAAAAAAAAATTAAACATTTCACTGCATATACACGGTACACCTATGTGTAAATTCCCTATTATTTGGGTGACCTAGTATCTCCCACGCAACATTGGGATTTGGGACGCTAACTGTTTTATATTAGATAACCCTTTTAATACATCAATGCAGCAACACATAGATAACTGCTTTATATTAGATAACCTTTTGAATACATCAATGCAGCAACACATAGATATGCTTAATTAAAGCAAAAGTCAATGTGAAGGTCTCCAAAAGTTCTCAACAACATGGGATCTTTCCCACTTATCCCACATATATTAAGCAAGCTTATGGTTTCTCTTTTCTACTTAGATTGTCAAATTAGATATGGTTTCTCTGGATTTAAATATTCAAATATTGTTGACATCAAATAGGGAATTATTTGGCTTGTAAATTGTTCATTTTGGCTAAAACAAAGATATCTACATTCTAAACAGGTCAAATAACTATTGGAATAAAGTCTTTAAAATCAAAAATTAATTCATGACACCCCATATCTAATTAACCTGAATCAAACAGTTGCCCTAGTCGATCTTGGAAAATCCTAATTCACAAAATACCTACCTCGATTAAATATTTTAAATTGGTTACACTGAGGGATTTTTATTTTCTCAAAACAACATTGAGCATATAATTTGCCTAAGTTACACAAAACCACTCAACAAACAGTTATAAACCATCAACAGGAATGGATACATAAATAAAGTGGTAGCACATCTGATGAAGCCTACTTACAACCTCATGAATTACCTGAAAAATTTCCAGAAACAAATGCGCGTGATGCATCTCTGAAGCAAATACAGCAGGTTTACTTTAGAAAATGTGCAAAAGAAAGCACAATGTTAAACTTAAAACAACAAAATGTCATCAAAATTACAATAAAAGAAAGATCTTTATCATAACTTAAATTATTAAAGGAAATAGGTTTTGAACTCATCAATGATCAATAGATGGTGTCATACTGGAGTCCAATTAAGTCTATCAAAAGTTTTGCAAAGCTGAAGACAAGAATTATTATATACCATATGTGTATTTACAATGAATGGTTGCAGCTAGTTTTCATTTTTATACACAGGTTACAAACTTCAAGAAGACTATGGATAGCGTTCATCCTAGTAAACAATTTCATATTTAATTGGAATTACATTAGTGAAATATGTACTGTGAAATCGGAAGTAAAAAATTTAAGAAAGTACTTACCATATTAGCAATATATGAAGCACAGATACGATATAACGATATAATTATAATACAAATATGACGATATAACAAACAAAAACAAGTAGAATATGAATACTCCAACATACAATAATAATATAATATAAATATATAAACATAAATATATAAAAATATTATATTATAATATTTGAGGTGTAACTTATATGTTTAAATATAACAAACATAACAAACAGGACAATTACTCAGATGTAAATATGACCAAAAAATACTAATAGTATGCTCACCCCTCTCCAAGTCGTCAACTCATTGAAGTAAAAAGATGAAATAAAAAGAAAAGAAAGAAATTTTGACCCTCTCTGCAACATATTCCCGAGTGAGGTAGAAAAGTCAAGTGGTGTGGATGATATCCTAAGTAGCGATTAATCTGTGAGAAAAGAGATAAAAGCACCAAAGCAACAACATCACTGTTGTTCATAGGACCATGAAAAAGGGTAGTTGAGATAGAGGAAGCAGCATTTAAGAAGAAGGAACAATGTCATTATAGGAGCTCTAGTATGTGTGAAGCTCTATGCTCTCCCAAGCACGTGAACAAGTATGCTAGTGGGAAACCTTGTGTCTGAACAGGGGCTCATTTGTGTATGAGCTGCTTTTTTATTTCATTGTGGGTCGGATCAGCAAATCCAATTTACTTATTCTTTACATAATTGACCATATCAGGAAATATCAAGAAGTATCAGACCCATATTGACATCTTTAAAAAAAAGAAAGATACAACAGGTGTATCATGGCCAAACTTCAGAGACTGCTAATATGGTAAGTGCCTTTTTAAATTTTTACTTCTGATTTCCTAAAAAGAAAAGGGAAAATGTCTGTGAATTCCCCATACATCAATTACTAAATACAAAAACCTACCTGCCAGCAAAGTGATGATATCCACCGCCTGGGCCATAGTGGGACTTCCCTTTTGTTACATCAAAGACAGAACTGCGCTACTAGGCACATCCATCATACTCAAACATTGAAATTGTGTTCAAGTAGTACATAAGAAGAGGCTTACATTACCCCAAAATTCCCAATAAAATCGGAAATTTCTCGTCAGTTCCACTGTAGAGAGAGAGTTCTTCCACAGTCCATATTCTCTGTCCATAACAAAAAAAGACCGAAGAAATGTTTGAAATGCCTAAATCATTTAACAATCCCTATTTTCTGCCATGAGCGCATGTCTCCTGTACGTACATGAAATTCTGCTAGGGTTGCGGATTACCGGTTGGATTGGCTTCCAGATAGAGGAGAAGCGGAAAAGGATAGCAGCAGCCACGGCAACAAGGCAGGCTGACCCGAGGAGCCTCCAAGATAGGCTTGCCGGCGGCCTCATCTTCTCCCGGCCCGTCCTCTCCTTCTCTCTCTCTCTCTCTCTCTCTCTCTCTCTTCTCTCTGTAATGCCACGTAAGTCATTCAGCAGGATGAATAGTGCGATAGGTTATAAAAAAAATATATTAAAAATAAATATATATTAAAAAATATGTATAACTTAAAATTTGATAGACATATATACTCAAATTTTATCTAATTAATATTATTTAATTTAAAATTATATCTATTTTTTTGATATATATTTATTTTTAATACTTATTTTTCTAATAGCAAAATGTACAGTTTGGTCGACCAACCAAAAAGTCTGATCAAACCGACTAAACGGTCCGGTTGGCCGATAGAATAATTTGTTCTGCTTAATATGTGTTAACGTCGTTTACAACGTTCTGCGCTGCATGATTGGTGAATGAACCTCTAACGTGGATCGCTCATCGCGCACGCAATAATTTTTCCCAAATAGGCGGCCGGCCAATAAAGAGCTTCTTATCAACATTAGGTGGACCCACTTTTGATGTGATGGTAGTGACAAATCATTCAATAGACTGAATTCAATAATTTTTCATCTCCGCATTCAAATAGAATATTTTTTTACTGAGTCTGAAATGAGAATTCGAGCACCAATCGGTCTGGGCTCAATCATAGATAAAACTGCATATATAATATTAAGTTTTTTGTATTTAAATAGAAATTATGATCAATGTAATACCCAGAGAACATTTTTTTTTTTTGAAGAAACGTGGAGGTCATTTTTGAATTTTAAAGTTTAAAGGCCATGTAACACGATTATTTTCTTTTTTATGAAATGATACTATTTCATCTGTTAAAAAATTTACATTTTTACCCCGATAATGAAGATATTTACATTACACAATTACACATATATATAATTTTATGTTAAATATATTTTAAGTTCCCAAAAACTCAAATATGACAACTCAAATGCAAGATTTTTTTTTGTTATGATCGTTCAAATCTACATTCAATTTCATTATATTTACATGCCTAACACCCCTTACCGAACAGCTACTCAAAGAGATATCACAAAGTCGTATCCTCCATACTACTGTGTCAACTCAGTTTTTAAGACAGCATGGAAGCCCACTCCCTAATCATCCTTTATAGGAGTAGGTGCCAGATGTGGCAGATTAAACCTATTATGTCCTTTCCTCTCCAAGCTATAAATAAGGGGGGATTGCTTTCTCTAAGGATCCTTCCTTCCTCTCTCTCTATCCCTCTTGTACTCATTCGGTCTCTATTTAAAGATCAAGCTTTGTAAGAGGAGATTCGATTAGTGGATTCAAACCGTCTGGACGGCGTCGTGGTTTTTCCCCGGACACTCGGATTTCCACGTAAAAACTGCCGTCTCATTTCTTTCTGTTGTGGCGTATTTTTTGCCTCAATAATATATATATATATATATATATATATATGCATATTCTAATATACATATAAATATTACCTAACTCAAAATCACTTATGTGTTTGAGTGGTTTTATAAATCATTCGTTTTGTTTGCTTTGATTAATTTTAATCTGAATTAAATTTAATAATAAATATTATATCATGTAATAAATTTTAATATTAATTAATAATATCTTAAAATGAAAATAATCTTTGTTTTAAATAATATTTCCAATGATATAATGGGAGATCATAAATAATGAAAATAGAGTAGAATACATAAATTTAATGTACAAAATTCAAGCCTATAAAAATTCATGGTAGCTCCGAAGGAAATCTAATACGAGGGATTAAAATTAATGAACGAGAAAAAAAAATGGAGATAAAAATCTTTGAGATATTACAAAGACTTTATTTAATGGGAGAATTAAAATCAAGATCAAAATAGTATAATTTAAATAATAATAATAATATAAATAAATAAATAAATTTTTTTAATTATTTTACTTAAATTTTAATATAAAAAAATATTATTTTATTTCACATATTCAATAAATTTTAATAAAAATATCAATTTTATTTTACATCCTATATTAAAATACTCAAAATAAATATTTTTTTTATATTAAAATTTTTATAAAATAATTAAAAAATTTATTATTATTATTATTATTATTATTTAAATTAGTACCATCTTGATTTTAGTCCTAGCATTAAATATGGCCAATTTGGTTGCATTGAAGAAAAAATAAAAAATGGAGAAATATTGAGAAACTTTTACCTTTCTTTGGATATATGATTGCCCTCCATTTTTGGATTAACATAATGTAATGGCTTAATTTTTAAATTTTTCTTTATTCTTTTTTAGGGGTTCAAAATATTCGAAACTCGAAAATCGCTCAAAACTCATTTTATTTTTAATCGACTCGAAATTAGTTAGAAAATTTTGAATCGAATTATGAGCTTGAGACTTTGGCTTGAAGTTCATTTTAAGCTAATTTCGAGTTGGCCCTGGCTCACTCAAAACATGATTCGATTTGACTCGAAAATACATGTATAATATAAATAATTTTGATATAATATATATATATATATATGAAATGTTATTATATGTATTTTAGCTAATAGTTTAGTGGTAGTGTACAAGAGATTTAAGGTTTGTTTTTCCCAAATTTAGAGTTCAAATCCTCGTCAATACATAATATTTTTATATTTTTTTACAATTACGAGTCGATTCGAATCGTGATTTGAGTCGACTCAGTATGAATCATATCCCATTCGATTTCAAGCCGAGCCAAGCTTGAAATTTTTTATTGAATTGCCTTCGGCCCGCTCGAAATCGGTACTCTCAATCTCATATTAGCATTTTTGTATTATTTTCTTTTTTTATGACCACTTTCTTGAAATAATAATTTGGTAATTACATTTCAAAAAAATGAAAAACAACTTGGCAATTTGCATCAATCTTTTGATTAACAGACTATCAAATATTCATCTGCATATTAAGATGAGTATTTTCTATGTAAAATAATTTAAAAACTTCTTGCAAACATGAAACCTCATGCTTAATTAGGTAGTACATAAATTTGAATACAACTACTATATTTTGGCCTTATTTATTTGATTGTGAGGATCAAAATAATATTAATTTAAATAATAATAAATAAGTAAATTTTTTAAATTATTCTACACAAATTTTATTATAAAAAATATTATTTTATTTCACATACTTAATAATTTTCAATAAAAATATTAACCTTATTTTACATCATAGACTAAAATACTAGAATTGAGTATTTTGATTTAAGATATGAAATAAAATTGATATTTTTATTAAAAATTATCGAGTTTTACAATATATAAGTTTATTTTTGCAATGTATAACTTGATATTTGCTTCATATAAGCTTATATTTTCTTAATATAAATATATACTAGCTTTATATATATTTTTTTTTATTACATATAAGTTATTATTGTTACATATATGTAAAATGATATAAATATATTGTTAATAGCATAAAAATGCTATTAAGACTGCACAAATAAGGTAAAGCTCATTATGAATTCTTTACAGCAATCAGACTTGTAAGGACTACAGCAAAATAGCATAAAATAAGTCTTGAAAATTTTTTTGTTAATGCTTGATAGAGGGCAAACTGAGAATCTTTAAGATAGTAAAGGCCAACGATCGGAGATTAACTAAAAAGATGGAAAGGATATCGACTAACAATAACAAATTACTAATAAGAATGCAGAAGTTTTCTTGAAAAGTTTTTTTTTTAAATTCTGTAAGAGGGCTAGACTTTGACAATCCAATTTCAAGCTTCGGGATCTTGTTTTAGATAATTTAGTTATAGTGCGGCTGACTTTTTGGCGCACTATACTATGCTAGGTAATTTTTGTTGGGAAATGAATATGCCCTTTCCCAATAAATTTTACAACACTCTCAAAATAGATGTTAAGTGATACTTGTACATCTGTAAATTTTTTTTAATAATTTTACGACATTGACACTTCTCGTTTGGTTAAGAGAAAAAAATGATTTTATTTTTAAAATTTAATGAGAGAAAAAATTATTTTAATATTAAAAAATATGTAAAATGTGAAATACTTTAAATTCTAATATTTGTATTTATATTAGATATGAAATAAAGTTAATTTTTATACTTGAAATTTGTACTGAATAAAAAAATTTGCTCAACTAAATAAGGCTTTTAAAAAAAATAAAAAAAAGGACAAGGCCTATCGTTTAATTAGCGTGAATAAAAGTGATCATGTGTGTTGATGAGTCGTGCATTAATTAGTTTGTGCATAGTGCATCAATTTGATGCCAGAATATCAACGCCCAATAATTTTTCTATCATATAAATAGTTTAATGCCTCTGCCTTTCCCCCTCCACTTCACTGTAACCTTTCCGCACCCAATTAAACCCGCATTGGTCACTGCCCCTTATCCCTAACGCCATCCATCATCATTCATCCGCGCGGTTGATCGGGATTCGGCTTTGAGGAGATCGGAGAACGAACGCCTTACATCGTCATTCATCCGCGCGATTGATCGGGATTCGGAAGTGGGAGAGATCGGACAACGAAGAGTTCCTCAAATTCTCGAATAGTATATGCTCGGCAAAGGTGCGTCCTCTGTTCCTGTGGTCGAAGGTCTCTGACGATTTCTACGGCAACCGATTGCCTATTTCCCGATTATTGATCTCCTTTTTGGATTTCATACCCGGTGCCTCTCTTTCTATGGATCCAGTCGAAAGTTAGTTCTCGGAGATTGCTGGTTGTTTTGAACGACGATCGGACTGTTTAGGTTGATCTTAGAACTTGTTTTGATTGAACAAAGAGGGGGCTTGGTCGGACTTTCTATATTGGTTGTTTGACCAGTTGAATTGTGCAGTTGGATTTGAGAAACTTTTCTGGTGTTGTTGATTTCCATGCATGCATGGGGGCGTTGTGATCACAACAACCTGGAGTTTGGGTGTTTTTGAAGAGAGGGTCCCGATACCGGGTTGCTTATGCTCTTGTATGTGACTTTTCTAGATGCTGCTGGGTGACGGTTCTGTTGGACTTGTAATTGACCGCAAATTTGACGCAACGAGAAGTGCTAAATTCTAGCAGGAGGGGATGCAAATTTGCGTGATTTAGGGAATACCTTATTGTGAATGTTAGCATCAGGGAGGGTTTCAGAGATGAACTCCGCTATGGATGAGATCAGTCTGCTGCGGCAGGCTGCTCAACGTCATCAGCTGGTAATGAGGGGAATAGGGGAAGAAATTGACTTAGAAATAGGGCCAGGAGATGATGATCCTTCATTTGCTGGTACGCCTCTTGTGGGTGTGCCTCCACAAGAAAATTCTGCAGCTGAGGAACAAGAAGACCACAAACAGCTGCTTCTGGCATCTCAGATACCCGGTGAAGAGCAACCAGAACTAGGAAAATTGCCGCAGTCTAAGAGAAAGAAGAAGGTAGTGAAGAAGTGGAGGGAGGAGTGGGCTGACACCTACAAGTGGGCTTATGTAGATGTTCATGAAGGCACACCCCGGATATTCTGCTCCATTTGTCGAGAATATGGAAGGAAGCATAGGAGGAATCCCTATGGAAACGAGGGTAGCAGAAATATGCAAATGAGCGCATTGGAGGAGCACAATAATAGCCTGCTCCACAAAGAGGCTCTTCGACTCCAAATGGCCTCAAAGGACAAGAATGTACCTGTAGTTGAGAGGCCAGTCTATGTCAAAGGTACATTTTGCGCTGGTACTTACATTTATTGAGGTGTTCCTAAGCACGAGTTAAGGTCTGTAGCTTCGCTAGTGTGCTTCAAACTATAAAGTTCTAGGTTAGAACACAACTTGTGCTGCAATTCTTATTAATACCAAGATTTTAAGCAAAAGCTGTGGGCTTTTAGCGCTATATTATGTGCCTGGTTGCTTCAGTTTACTTGCTGAGTTTCTATTTGATTCTCACGGGATGCTTTCCGAAGCTATTGGAGGCCTTCACCTAACTATTATTAGTGCCATGGTATTTACTCAATGGCGGTTGACTGAATTGTACTGATTATGATTTGTTTCTATTTTATTGTGTTTTCTGAGTAAATGTAAAGATTGGTTGTTTGATATGCTGATAAGATGTATTTGTTTTATTTAACAAGTCCCTTGTGATTATTTTCAGGATTTGAGAATATTAGAAACTTATCTCTTTGCAATCAAGAGAGAAGACTTTAAAAAAGATATTCAAAACCTTATTCCATTGGTTTAGATGGAGCCATGGAATGCTTGAACTTATTTCATTCCTTCATTTTTTTTATCCAACGCTAAAACAAGCATTACATTTTGGAATACTGTGCATAAATAATAATTGTTGGATGATTCTAATGATGAATTTTGTGGTAATCTGAGTCAGCTTGAGCTGATTGTTAAACTGATTGTTCGCTTTGTCATCTTTGCTTGTGACATATTGCAGCTTTGATGTCAAAAACTGCTGGTTCAATCGTTGAGTCCGTCTTAAGGAGGGACCCTCACGAAGTTGAGTTTTTGCAATCAGTGCAAGAAGTGATAAACTCTTTAGAACCGGTCCTGTCGAAGAATTCTCAGTAAGTTATTTTGGGATTATTCCACTATAACTGTATTAATCAATCTGTATATTTATTGTAGCAATAAAAGCAGTGTAATAAGCATATTCCTTCAATGTCAGGCATGTCCACATTTTGGAGCGCTTGTTAGAACCTGAAAGAATGATCGTCTTTAGGGTTCCATGGGTTGATGATAGAGGTGAGACACATGTAAATAGAGGGTTTCGTGTGCAATTCAGCCAAGTATTGGGTCCATGCAGGGGTGGTCTTAGATTTCATCCAACCATGAATCTGAGTGTTGCAAAATTTATAGCTTTTGAACAGGTATGTTTTTCTTGTATCCACCTTCTCCCTTGGCCTAATATTTTCCTTTTCATGGGATGGGGCTTTACATCATAATTTATGATGGCACTATTCATCTTGCTTGTTAAATATGTATATACTATCCACTCTCAAATTTTTTATTATCATTTTTAATAATTGAAAGGTTGTCATGGTTTCACAATAGTATGACTGCCTGTACTGGATCCGTAATTCTTAGGGCTCAAAATGATTTTTAAAGATTTTGGTCAAGTCTGCCTAGCTTGGTATAGAACTATTTTAATTTACATATATTGGTTTATGAAATAATGAAAACTGTTGATTTTCTTATAGTTAGTTGTTTGCACCAAACTCCACATGGCCTGACCTGTCAAATGTCCAAACCCACAAAAATAAAGAAAAATGAAATGAGCGAAAACAGTGATGTACTTGGTTCAAACTTTAGAGAGATCCTACTATGTTCACAAGTTTGGGGTAAAAGTGATCTACTAGGCATTACATGGTAGAAGGATGCATCGTCATTCATGGGATGCAGTAAAGAAGAGGTAGAGCACTCTTATGTCTTCGTTCTCTATTACTATCTAAGAAGAAGGAGAAGGAAAAGAAGAAGAATGGGAGGCCAACTTTTTTCTTTGGTCTAACCTTCGAAAGTGGCCTAGTTCCCATGTATTTGGCTCCTTAATTTTTAAAATTTTTAAATTTTTTGTGTTTTACATTTTACGTTACTTGGGAGTAGGAAATAAAGTATGCAGTCTAAGGGTCTTGGCGTCCTTTTAGTCTTCTCCTTTAATGTTTTGGCTGGTTTTGATAGCCGAAAAAGTTAGTCTTATGGTACTCTAATTTAGCCAAAATTGTAATTTCTGTCTTTTAAATACTGAATCTCTTGAGTAGAGCGAAATCAAATAAACCACATGAATTGAAAAATCTCAGTTAATTCAAGTAATTAGAAACAATTTTGGATCAAAAGTAATTTTACCTCAATTTGAAAAACTTAGTTGCTGATGGGTTTGGTTTGAGCCTAGGCTAGGGTGTCCCGTGAGATGTGGTGGCCTAGTAACATGTTAATCAGCTCAGTGGACTCAACATCACAGGTAGGCTGGAATCATAGAGGATCACACCCAATATTAGTTCGAGCTATCACAGTGGGGTGCAAATGTTGGCAAAGCCAGAGCCTGTGGACGGTTTGTGTGTCAAGGGGGGATTTTTGGTGATTCCAATAAGGCGGGGTTAAGGTTTTTCATTGAGGTGTATGGATGGGTTTGTTCCAGTGTCCCTAGGTTGGGGGCAATGCGACTTGCAAAAGGTTGAAGTTGGATGAGATGTTGGGGCATGCATCAGCGTGAGTGGTGCAATGCTATTGCGATTATGACTTGTTGAGTTGTGACCATGGGTGGTTGCAGCGGTGTCAAATACAGTCATATGGTGATGTTTGAGCAAGAGTTGATGTAGGAGTTGGGTTCAACAGAGCAGAGTTTATAATGGTCCTGTGCGTGCAAGATATGATTTGAGGTCGAATCAGGAAGTAGTAATAGAATAAATGATGATACCGTGCCCGGAAGTGAGTGTGCAGAGGAAAGAGATTGAAATAAGAGTTTGGAGAAGGGAAGAGGTTTCGTGGGGATGAGGTTTTTGGATTGGCACCCAAGGCCAATGTTCTTTCCTATCTAAGATATTGATCATAAGAATGTTATTTCCTAAGCGAAGAGATTTTTTTTTCATATAATAATAAGATTCAGTATGACAATAGATGTGTATATATAGACCTCATCACATAATAAAGAAATAAATGCGATAAAAACAAAAATACATCTTGCCATATATGCCTACACTAACAAAATAGATAGTAACGTTAACATCCTCCCAAATATGAATATCCTTTGATACAACAACAACAAAGTTTTTATCCCTTTAGTGGGCTACATGAATCCTTTGTTTTTATTTTACATGACTATCATTTGATAATTAAGCTAAATATAAATAAGTTGGATTTGCAATCCATTTCTCATCTCTTCAATAAACATGTAATCCGCCTTAAATATCTTTGGTTAATCCATCAATTAAATCAAAATAGTGCAGTGCTTATTCATCAAATGTGACTTCTGTCTAAAATGTATATGCTACAAAATGGTGTCTCCACCAACTCATTTGAGGTGCGTAGAACTCTAATCTGTCGAGTATGGGTCGGTTAGCTCATGTATCTACTGGTGGATCTGGTGACTATTATGACTACTCTCTCATATTAGATGTGTCATAATCAAATTCAAATGAAAATTATTTATTCAACATAGATTTGTTTGATCAGTTTTAGAGTGAAGTGGCTAGTTGACTCTTATGGGTAGGTCGTTGTCTAAGTAGAAGTTTCAAAATCTCACTGAGTATTACTGGTAAGTCCTTATAACCATAAATATAGAATCCTGAAAGTTTGACTACTCTTGTGATCCATTAATAAATTAAAGCTCATTAATCCAATCCCAAATTTAATAAAAATAACAAATGAGTTCAGTTTACATATTTGATCATTTTAAGTATCACATAATTCTGTCCAGAAAATAGTTGCACTTAATGTAAGAACTTGACATCAATTTTTTTTTAATTTCAATTAAAATAAAAAAATAAATTATATAGATATTAAAAAGAGAGATGTATGCAATAACTTAGTAGGAAATACAAAAGGAATGCAAACTTAGACCCTCAACATGTGGTTACAAAAGAAATAGAAACTACATGTATGCAAAATTATCTTCGACGCATTTTAATTAAAATTTTAAGAAATTATCTTCACGAGACTGAATAATTCCTTTATCATCGCCAAATTAATTTCTAAAATTCTCACATCAGTTTGAGATTAATCTGCTATTTGAGTTTGTTGATCTTTGAGCTTGCATTACATGCTTCATTATAGCAAATGAATTTCCTAAATTTTGAAACTGTACATCACTTAAAGTAACAATTCATGTTTGTTTTTCAATCTAGGTATACCCTTTGGTCCAGTTAACCAACAAAATATGAGGCTTCTGGTTGATGTATTCCTATATAGTGCCTAGGGTGCTCTCAATCAATCTCTTTGGCCGCCCAATACTGACTTTGTTTTCCTCGCAGTCTTGGTTCCCATAACCTAATCTATACGATCCAATCTAGCTATGATATTGCCACGGCAGCCCTCAACTCTCTTGAATCTCAAATGCATGTGTATGTGTGTGATGTTAGATACTTAATACCAGTATTAAAGTGAGAGATCATACTTATTACCAGTATTAAAATGAGAGATCATACTTAATACCAGTATTAAAATAATTGAATGACTGGAAACTTAATATGAAACCAATCCATAATTAGGACGTCCCCCTCTTGCTGATCATGCTGTTCAAGAGTGGCAGAATTTGTTTTACTTTGTCAATTTTTTTTACAGTTATTTTAAATATTTCTCTTTGTAGACATTAAAGAATGCCTTATCACTTTATAAGCTCGGAGGGGCTGGGGGTGGGAGTGATTTTGACCCGAAGGGAAAAAGTGAAAATGAGGTACGTGCTTTTCAGCTAATTAAACAGTCTTATCATCTGATGCATATCCAACCTAGTGGGATCAATGCTTGGTTATTGTTGTTATATCATCTGATGCATAATATTCTAGTATGGCTTACAGATAATGCGCTTTTGTCAAAGTTTTATGGATGAGTTGTATAGATATCTGGGACCAGATCAGGTAACAGGCAAATTACCTTGTACATTTTATATACCCTTGTCCTGATATGGTACATACTTCTAGTTTCCTTTTGAGCAGTGTTTAATTAAGAATTTCATGCTTCACTGTTTGTTTAGGATCTTCCAGCTGAAGATATGGGTGTTGGTCCTAGGGAAATGGGTTACCTCTTTGGGCAATATAGACGTCTTACTGGTCATTTCCAGGTAATTTGCTTTAGTAGATCATTCTAAAGCCTAATAATGGACATTAATTTCACAGTTTGGCCTTTTTCAGTTGTGATTGGCTTCTATGACATATCCTTATGATTCTTAGCATTGGTGATGTTTTTTATTTTTTGTCTTTATTTTTTCTCTCATGCCATTGTTTGATGACATGAGAAAGTATCTGTAGTGCTATCCATATCAATCTTTGCTGTGACACTGCTATCGAGTCAGGCTATTCCTTTTCACTCATATGCAATCTGATACGCTCTTTGGTTATTTTTTATGAGTTTTGCCTTTTTATTCTTATACTTTATGCATTTTAAGACATTCTGGTATTACCTTGTATACTTCATGGTGGTTGTTGAATTTTCCACTCTGGTTTTTATGATTTTATACTGCCTTCTCGAATCCCTTCCAAAAAAGACGCACTTCATGAAGGTGTATTCTTTCATGTGGAACCATTATATCAAAAGGCATTTTGTTGTGGTTAATCTTCCAATGTTTTCTATTTATGTGCTGGTTTTTTATGTATTTGTGCTTCTTTTCAGGCACACTGCAGAAAATTTCCGTTCTCACATTAAAAATAATGCCTATTATGATGCCTTGATGTGCATTATTGTAGTTGTTTTCTGATTTTGCTTTCCAAAATACGGTGCTCAGAGTAGCTTTTCTTTTTCATCTTTTGGTGTTATCCAAGCTTGCTGAGAGTCTTTTTTGTCTATATGCTTCTTGTTCTTTATGTAATCTGCCAGTTACTGCTTTTGTCTGTATCGTCTTTAGTTTTTCCCGTTATGCTTATGCAGGGAAATTTTACAGGACCCAAGATCTTCTGGGGATCTAGCCTGCGGACAGAAGCTACAGGCTATGGACTAGTACGTTTGTATCCTTCTTTACATATTATGCCTTTGGCAGAGCTTATTTACTTTTGGTTTTTGTTTGATTTAATTCTTCATAGTATCATTAAATTGTTATACATGTCTGTGAGCTCAAGATGCTCATCTGCGCTGCAGGTTTTCTTTGCTCGCCTTATACTTGCAGAGATGAACAAGGAACTTAAAGGATTAAGGTCTTCTGCTTTTATATATTTTTGGACTTTGACAAACATACCTTCATAAATTATGTTATTAAATTACTAATGTTTTTTCTACTTAAATATATGCCAAGGATAAGTTTTAAGCACCACCAAATATATGAGCCTTTTTATTCTCTATCGATTTTGTTACTAATCTTAAAATTTGCTAAGCTATTAACAAGAGTAACTTTTTATGTTTGTTATTCAAATTTTGTCATGACATGAATGTAATTATTATTTAAACAAAAAGAGAGTGATTAACTATGACTTACTCTAACAAATTCAATAACTCAAATTATCATGACATTCCTTGTAAACTTTGATCAAATTTATCAATTTTGTGAACTTTTGATGTATCTTATTAAAAACAATGCATATTAGTCTGTCTTGTTGATATGAAATATAGTAGTTAAAAAGAAGCATCAAATTTATCCATAGTTAGAAAGAATGAAATTTCTTAGATATCATTCAATCATCTTCTATGTCATTGTAGTTGCAAGAATTGGAAGAAAATGGCAAATTAAGTTGTAGCATACGATGCAAATTTGAGAGGTGTTTACAAACAAGGATCCATCCAACAGGATCCATCCACCTCTAGATGTTTTGCTTAATTTGTAAGTGACGATCTGATTAGGCTCATTGACAATTAAAGCAATTACACAAGGTTAATCATCATGCAAGTACTCTAACTGTTGAAATTCATGTGAAAGAGGTATATGTTTGTCTGAATTTATTATTACAGATTACACTATGAGATGCAAATTATGTTAGACACATGGAAATTCTAAATTGGACTCTGAATATGATGCGGAAAACTTGAGGAAATTCTGCAACTTAATCTAGACAATGCCTAATGTGATTTTTAACGTATCGATTTTTCGTCATTTACTTATTCAACATGAACAGTAGAGACGAAAAAGAAGGTTTTGTTGACATCAATGACGTTAAATAAGAGAATTATTGAACAAATTTAAATTGCTCATAATGAATAATTTATTCCAATTAAGATTTACATGACCTCTGGTTTTTCAAGTTACAAGGAGATGTTTGTTAAGCAGATTCTTCAAGAGAAGACTTGCCCCACAATAGAGGCAGGCAAGTTGTGTGCTGAAGCTCATAACAGTTTAAGCACAGTTGAGACTAATAGAGTTATTATAGTTTTATGAAGAACTCCTAACTGCGTCGGGCAAGAATCAATCCTGCAAAATAACAAGTCAACAAATTCAATTGCAACTATAAGTCGATTTGCTCATTTGAAAATGAGTGCTCTCCGTCATACGTAGATTCGCTTAAGCCCATGAAAGTCCGAGGAACATTTGTGTTGCAAGAATGATTTCTAATATAATCTGTAAGCCGACGCTCACCTTCTTCTCTAGTAGCCACCTTGAAATATAATGCACATCGATAACGATAAACTTGTCAATTGATTATAGACCCCTCGCTTGCGACCCTCCAACACGAGGTAAAACACCATCTGAAAAACAAGGAATAGAATAACAAGATTGAAAAATAATTAATCTATAGAGATATTTTCAACAAAATATAAAGCATATGATTAACATGACAAGCTTATAGATGAAAATGTAAATTGTCACATTTAACAAAAAATATAGCAAAAATTACTTACGTTGATAACTATGCCATAATTTTTCAGTGATAATTTTTCTTAATCTTTTTCCATGCCTCTTATCACCTATAAGGTTACCTGATCGTACTAATTGGTCAGGTAACATTTCATCATAATCGTGAGGCAACTCTATCATTTTGAATGACTCCTCAGTTACACTGAGATCCTCAATACCTTCAGTTTTTAGGATAAAACTGTAAATGATTGCACATACAACAATACTTTTAACCTGCATTTTAAATAAAAATTGCTTCATCTCAGTAAGAATGCGAAATTTCTTCTTAAGAATTCCAAAAGTGCATTCCACTATATTTCGTAGTTGTGCATGTTGATGGTTATAAGCTTTCTCTTTCTTTCATAAGTCCTTTGAGAAGGTTTTCAATAGTTGCTAAGATGATAGCGAGTTGTTCTGTATGGAGCAATAAAACAATCTGTATTCGCTTAACCTGAATCAACTAGATAGTACTTGCCTGTCGACATGATTATGCGAAAGAAATTATTAACAGATAAGTTGTACATACAATAATAATATGAATATTAGTAACATTTCGTTTGGGACTGCGAAACTTGTGTTCTCCAAGCTCCAACGTAAAACAAACATATCAGACGCCGATCCACCATAACCTACCACTATAAAGTGGATTATTCCGTCAAACCCCACGATCAACATTACATTTTGAGAAATTGGACCCTTGCGATTTATGAATCTCTTATGTTTGTCTTGAGAGACAGTTGCAGGTTTGTGAGTATCATCTATAACATCTAAAGCATCCTGTAAAATATGTAATATGTAATCTAATATTTTTTAATAGTAAATTAAAATATTTCTCTGCACTAGTATCTTAAAAGGGTCATTCGGGTTTGTTACTGTACTAGCAGTAGGTATCTGAAAAGACTCATCCATGAGTGAGAAATGTGAGTTTAACACTAAGTTGAAGTAACGACTAATAGTTTCTAGAGAATATTGAAATTGTTCTGCGACGTCACGAATACTTCCACTATACGTAATACCACGCATAAACATTGCTAATTGTTCATATGCGGAAATGTTGCGACTGTCTTTAATATGACCTCGTGTGACCATTAATTCCTTCAATTATACGAATGTATCAGATGATATACGAAAGTGATCTTTTGCACGATCCAAGTGACTTATTAATAAATCATGTATGTATTTATGTCCAGTATAAGGTTGATTATACTTAGGCCGAGGACTTCTTCTGTCTGTTAAAATCTCTTCTTCAATAAACGTATCTTCCAATATTTTTTCGATTTTATCATTATATAGTAATATATCCACCATGTCCTCATTAGAACAGTTTTCAAAGTCAGTAGACATGAAACTGAAGAGAAATAAAAATTAAATGGGATAACATTAAGTAACAGTCAATGAACACGTGAGAACCAACATATATGATAATAAAATAACCATACGTCCGCCCACAATAACAATAACTCAAACAATAATCTCATTCTAAACACAAATTATGACGTCAGTCATTTAACAAAATGCACATATCACAGTTAGAATAACACATTAGCAAATTGCTTAAACTAAAAAATTTGACAAGTAATACTAATTAGTACATAAAAGTTTGTAATCTAGTACATAAAAGTTTGTAATCTAATTACTTAACTATATTAGCTCACAGGTTCTTAACACAAAAAATACCATACAAAAACTGCAAAAATCATTCATCATTCCATATACATTTCAATGTTCCCTAGAATGATGCTTTATCAAAATTAAAAAGTGACAATTAAAAGCAACTAAATCAAAGGTGGATCAAAAGGTGGTTTCTTGCTAAAGAATGGGTCTTGATCCACTATAAACTCCACCCAATGCTGCAAGGTATCATCATCCATATTCATGAGCAGCATTCTTGCGCTTTCATTGTCAACTATATATTGTAACACAGCTACCTTTCCGTTGCTGTTAATATTTGGAATACTTCGGATTCGTTCAAAGCATTCTTTCAATCCTACACCTGCAGCTTGTTCCTGTTTAGCTTCCATTTTCTCAATGATAGATGCCCTTCTCTCATATGCTGTAATAAAATGATCTTTAATCTGTAGTTTTCCTAAACCAACGGAAGAACTAGACTTGACTTGCTCCCTACTCCTTTTCCTATTTCCCGAAGAATTATTGTACTCTATGCTGTTATTATCTTCTTTCGTTGTAGGTTGTCCAGAGCTTTGAACAGAATAACCAACAATCTCTTTATCACTATCATCTGATAGAACTTCCACATACTTCTCGTTGGCGTTTGCTCCTGGTCCGACAGAATACTTACCCTTTTCTATTCCTTTGACACATATTAGGGTCGTAACATCATAATGCCTGAATCCCTTCTTGGAACATATTACATACTTTGGATGTTTCTGTATTAGTATGAAGATAGAATAGTAAATATATAGTTCCAAACAGATCTTCGAAAAAATTATATTCTTTTTTGTGGAGTAAGAAGTAAAGTATAGAATTACTACTAAAATACACTCACCTCCAGTAATGCTGCCCATACTTCGGGAGAAGCTTCTATCCTACATACATCGCTCCTCTATTCAAAACCACTAAATTGCAACACTTCATGAAATAATCTCCACCTCTGCTTGTACTTTCACCATTGCTCCTTAAACTTCTTGGAATCATACACTTTATGAAATGTCTCGTTCATTTCTTGAATGACTTTAGGGCATTCAGTAGAGACTGGGGAACCGCTTAATGTACGTTTACTTATGCACAAGTTAGCAATAAGTTCAACTATTTTGTCGTACTCTGCTTCACCTAATGATTCCTTCTTCCTCGTTGCCATTTCTATGCTCTTTATGTTGGGTTTCCTAGCTTTCCCAACCTGTTTCTCTTCATTCATGTCTCTGTAGTGCAGGACTATAGTAGACTTATTAGTACTTGGTTGAAATTTTTTGATATCTGTTAACAGTATATTAAAAGCTTCAGCAAAGAATGTATTTACAATTTAACAAAACATAATATAGTTCTTATGCAATTATTGAAATGATATTCAGTAGAATTTATATGTAATAGATATATTTAACTTAATTAATTTAGAAATGCACACCTTTCAAATGAGAAGATTCACTTTTATTGGAGTGAAACTTACGTCTGTAGTAATCCGTAATCCTTCTAGGACCACATCTTACTTTATTATCATCAGAAATTTTTTTCTTTGGAATAGAATCGCCCAAACAAATTTAGACCTGAATTAAGTTCATTGGTTCAGTTTGATTTCAAGTTGGTTCTTGGTTTTTTGGGTACTACTGTATGCCCCTAGTTAAAGTAATTATCCAAATGGCTAAAAGTCATTTAATGTTTAATGAATATTTCGAAAGTTTTAAACAGTATTAAAATCATAAGCTCGAAAATTCTATTCATCCACTATCATGTGTATGGATACAATGTCATTGGCTTGTACTTTAATCCACAACTTGATTGCTGACTTCCCTATGATATCTTATTTTAATTTAGGCATCTCTATGGCAACATCCTGTCATATGCTAGGAACGTAACTTGACAAATAGCCTCCAAAAATCTGCATTCTCTTTTGTTTTCCTTTTTCCTTTTTTTTTCCTTTTCCTCCCAAGTAGCATGAAAGTAATTGTTGGAAAAGAAGTTGAAATAAGCCATCGTGTAATCTCAATCCTCGGAGTAAGCTGACAAATATCTAGGAACAATTGTTTCTATAATTTTGACTATGATGAAATGAAAATGGGCCACTAGCCCAAAATGAGGTGTTAATCAAGTCAAAGAATATTCACTCATTTAGGTTGTTTGTGGGGTTATTTTTAATTAGAGTAATAGATAACTTTTGATGTGATATTTTTGTTTTGAGGTTTGTGTAAGATTTGAAATAAAGTTAGTTTCATTTTGACTTGTACGTAGGATGTGAAAAAAGTTTTTTTGGGAGATATTTACGTACATAACACTTTGTTTTAGTAAATTTACTTATTTCACACCTATTTTTTAAATATTATAGTGCACACCAAAATTTTTTAAACAGTTCATGGGATGTAATATTTAAAAAGTTTTGATGTACACACTATAATATTTAAAAAATAGTTGTTCAACATTATAAATATGATAGTACAAATTGTCTTGTTTGTAATTATTCAATTTTTTTTATAAGATGTGAAATAAAGTTGGTTTAATGTTGGGGTTTGTGTAGGATTTGAAATATTGTTTGTTTAATAGTGAAATTTGTATATGATTTGATGTATAATTTTAATTTTAACCTACTTTAACCTGGGTCCTGGGCAAACAAACATTTATTGTATTTATTTTACTTAGCATGCATTTATGGAATTTTTGTGCTCACCCTCTCAGATATTTTGGTTCTAGTTCTAGACCTCTTGGAAAAATCTTAACCAATCTGATAAACTCCATCAATAACTGACCTGTTTGTAAATGGGCTATAAAATATACAGAAAAGAGTACCTGCAGACCTGACCTAAACTCCAACAACTGACCTGCTAGTAAATAGGTTATAAAATATACATAAAAAGAGCATGATGCAGACTTGACCTGCCTCACATTCCAATTACTTGAAACCCAGCCATCCTGCTTTATTTGTAGTAGATATTTTAAGATGTGCAAATGAGCAAAATTGGTTCAACCTCAATTTATCCTATCCTGAGAGATTCCCACGTGAAGACTGCTGCCGGCAGTTATCAGGCTACATTGTCACTCAACCTGCATGAAACGGTGATCAAATCTGCCCAGACCTGAAATCATAAGTAAAACCTTGGCACCTTTAGGCTATGTTTAACTGGAAATTTTCCTGATTCTTGGACATAATATCTTTTTCTGGATATATGTTTGATGGCATTCTTCTCTTCATGATTATTTAGTTATTAACTTTCTGGTGGTTGCAAATATCTGGCTGTTTGTTATGATGAGTTTTTTCTTGTGACAGTAAGGCTGTCATTATGTGGGCTTCTGTGAACATCAACGATATTTTTGTATACTGTACCTTTAATATCGCTGCAGTAATTTTGTGGTTGTTTTGGAAAATTTTTTTTGTATCTTTGATATTGCTACAGTAATTTTGTCGTGGTTGCATAAGAAATAAGCTCATGTCTTTTGTAATAAGGACAAAGAGCAGTTATCTTTGTACTGATTGATACTTCATATATCTAACTAAATTAACAGATGTGTTGTGAGTGGTGCTGGGAAAATTGCAATGCATGTCCTTGAGAAGCTTCTTGCTTGCGGTGCCATCCCTATTACGATATCAGGTGACCTTCAGTCCATGACCGAAAGCATTAGTAATATGGATGATATATACTTCTGTCCAATATTTCTTTTCCATGAACTTGTAAATCTGGTAGTCTTTTTACAATTTGGTATTCTTTTTCATAATTCTATTTGCTGCATCTTCTAAGAGTTATTTTGCAACCAGCATAGATTTAATTCTGAAATTGCAACATTCAATAGGTATTGGTCAGTCTCAAGATTGGTTTGGGAACTCTTGTTTTACCATGTGCAAATGATAAATTAGGTGGTTACACCCGTTCCAATAAATAGTCAAGTGCTAGGAACATTTAGATAATTTGTTCTTATTGGGCCTTTGTGAGTTTCTTAGAAGTTATGTTCTACTGATCTGCAGTTACCTTCTATAAAGATTGTGCTACTTTGATTTTCTGTCACTTTTTTCTTTTAAGAAAGAATGAAAGATTCATATCTTTTTCATCATATGGAATAGAATTGAATTTCTTAATCGATTTTGCATCCCTTGAACATCACGAATAGATGTTATTGTAAAAGCTTGGTTGTTCTTCTGTTGCTGTCTTTGACTACTGTGCAACTAGTATGACATGCCTATCTCGAGTCTCTTCTTGTCCTTCAGAAATGACAAAGAAGAGTAAGGAGCAGCCATAAAATGCTATCAAGTATTTTTCAGATGCTATGAAGTGTTTTTCAGATGATAAAAAAAAAACTCATCGTCCCTACTTCATTGACATTCTTAGAAATATTTTCTCTTATTGTTCCTAGAACTTATTAATAAATTATTCTAGATTATTTCATGCTCAGTGATCTTTAAAATGTAACTTCTTTATGATTCTAAATTCTTGGTTCTTAGCAGATTCCAAGGGCTATCTTGTAGATGACGATGGTATTGATTTTGTTAAATTTTCTCTCCTTAGGGACATCAAGGCTCAACAAAAATGTTTGAGGTGCAAACATTATGCTATGCACACAATAAAGCTCCCATGCCTTCAAATATCTAACTTCTTAATTTTTATTCCTATAGAGAGTACTTGAAATCCTACCCTCAGGCTAAATACTTTGATGATGCAAAGCCCTGGCAAGAACAGTGCGATATAGCATTCCCTTGTGCTTCACAAAATGAGATTGACCAGCCTGATGCTGTTACTTTAGTAAATGCAGGCTGCCGCATACTGATTGAAGGTATCTGGGATAAGCAAGATCCTTGGGACTTAACTAGTGTTTTTTATTTTTTTGGAAGCATTCTTAATGTCATGTTCTGTAAATTATGAGGAGCAGGTTCAAATATGCCTTGTACTCCCCAAGCAATTGATGTCTTGAGGAAGGCCAAAGTTTTGCTTGCTCCAGCCAAGGCAGCTAGTGCTGGAGGGGTAAGCCTAATTATATCTTCATCTTGCGGGATGATAAAATAGTTTTCTTTTTAAGTTATTGCTTTATACTGATGTTTCTGTGTTGAGGATGAAATTCATGGTATAGCTTGGAGCCATGCATGTTCATAAAAACAAATCCTTGATGCAAGCCACTACGAAGGCTTCCAAAGAAATGCTATGGTTATTGTTGTTTTTCTGATTTGCGCATCTTCTTTTTCGTTCTTCATTTAGAAATTGTTGGCCTTTTCAATTTTGCTTTTTTACTGTTCATACAATTTCGTGTAATATTGAGTAGTCTGCATTGCTGTCAGATTTAAAAGTTTTTTGTGGTAACGTTGTAATTAATTTTACGCGTAGCACATTTTTCTTCCACATCTTGTACCTACTATTTTCCCGCTACTGTGTGTTCTCTTTATATTTTCTTGACATTCTATTTCCATCTTGTGCTCTTGATCTATGCGATGAATTACTTATCATTTAGACTTGGAAAGCATTTTGATGTTGTTTTGAACTGACGTTGCATTACTTTTTTTTTGTTTTGAGATATGAAACATCTTTTCGGTTCCTTAGCTCTTGTCCAATTGTTGGCTTGCAGGTAGCGGTTGGAGAACTTGAACTTAGTCATGAATACAACTTGATGCAGTGGTCTGCTGAGGACTTTGAGACAAAATTACAGGTGTTCAAGTTTAGAATAATTCCTTTAGCAACTATTAACTTAGAACTCTCTATTTGGCAATGGTATAAAATCCATAACTAATTTTAATCATGGCCAAAATCTTAAATTTATTTTTTTAAAAAAATTAAAAATTATTTTATATCCCATCCTATACAAATTTCAACATTAAACAATCATTTCGTTTCACAGCCATCATAATTTTCAATAAATTAGTCGAGTTTATTTTATATTTAACATTATTTTTAATATAATTAACTTACTTTATTTCATATTATACAATCTTTTGTGATTGTGAAGGATAAAAGGGAAAGTGGTTATTTATGGTGTACGTTACCTCTAAACTATTACAGTTATAGCCTATTGTTTACTGGTGCTTCACTTGCTAAAACCCTTGTCATCTTGTTACCAATTGCTTTGACCTTATTGCACTTTGCAGCATCAACCCTCATAGATGGTTTTATGATATCGTGGACAATTGTGCTATTTGATAAATAGTTATCAGGCACCATTGTTGCAAAATCTTTTTGAGGAGGTTCTACAACAGTGCCATTCCTTTGTCCTGGAGATGCAAAGCCTTTTTACGTGCAATGATGATGATGATGGAAGTGACTAGCGAGGAGGAAGACAAAGTCGTTCTGTCTTAAGAACCTTCGGTGCCATGATTGGCGGAGGCGACGATCGACAAATCACAAAAATGGAAGGAGTATTTTTTCTTGGCGACTCTCGGAGTGGAAAAAAATGGATAGGAGCTGGAATTCTTGGATGAAGGGCTTTGACATCAAAAAAACATCAAAGCGAAATAATAGTGCCAAGTCTCTAGAGGCTTCAAGATTCTTCAATTAAATAAAAGAGATTTGAATGTGGGCATTCGAGTCCAATTTGGGACACCCATATTCAAATGGGTCGTGGTATGTCAATAGGTCATTAGTGTGTCTTAGGTTTAGATTTGGGTCAATGTGAGTTAGTTTTTATCTTGTTTTGCATTTTAATTATGTTACATGCACGTGTAGGGCTGGATTTGAATGTACTCTACATATTGTGGCTACAGTGTAATAGAAAAAGATTATGTGAATAGTAAATTTGATGCTTGTCTTCTCTTCTGGAATTTAGGGCAGCTCAAATTGTCCTATTTCTTCTTCTTGTTCTTCTATTTTCTCTCCTGAAGTTGTAGGCATTTTCAAATTGTCTATGATTCATAGATTTAGATTGGATCTGGATCGTAACAACTACTTGTATTTGTTTCCATTCATCTTGAAATTTAGATATATTAGAACATGTTTTCTCTGATATATTCCTACATTGGTAAAAAAGAATTACTTCCTTACCTTTCCTTACCACCATTTTATTCTAAATCAACATTAAGTACTATAAGAAAATAAAGTTATTTATGGACCATAACTTATTAGTTTAAGTTTTTAGGTCAGTTGGTAACCAAAGACCTAACATAATATTAAAGCAGAGGTCTCAAGTTTGAGCTTATAGTGATCAACTATAAGAAAAATGATGCCTAAATTGAGTTCATGTTGCAATGCAAATTAAATTGTATCTGCGAAAACGTATAAGAATATAGAATTATTTCTTGATCATTCCATTATCTAATAGCTTAAGTTTTTAAGTTACAGTTGATAAGTGGTAACCAGAGATTTAAAAAGTTCATCTAGTATAGGAAATATCGCAAATTTCTTAAATTATATGATGCAAGTGTAGTACATAGTATATATATAGTATAATATGGATGACGGAATATATAATATGACGGGATAAATTGTTGCCTTTGGGTTAGTCTCACTAGTTTATCATTAGTTTAGATACGGATGTGTATAACAAATATGCTTCCAGATAGTTTAGACTTATAAATATAGCCAAATCATCTGCAAGTTCTAAAAACATGTACTAGCATCATTTCCTTTTTATTATTACAATACTAGTAATTGGTTATTTTTCATTATCTTACTGTGTTGTGAGGGATATTAACTTTTTTATTTACATGTTTATTTCTTGGCATTCAGGACATGATGAAGCAGACATACGAGAGATCGCTTAAGGCTTCTAATGACTATGGCATCTCAAAGGATAGCCCGGAGTACTTACTTTTAACTCATTTGTCAACTTTGCATTGCATAGATATTTTTTTGTTGGAAAATTTATTTTAAATTACATTACTACAATAATGACTATTTATAAATCATACTAGCATAAGAACAAACAAAGAATCAACTATAATAACACTAAAAGAATATTAAGATGAAAAGTAGAATTTTTTTGATATCTTTAACGGAAAGTAAGTTGCAACCGGATCCTCGAGGTTGAGTAGTCTTTACAAACTAATTTCAACTTTAAAAATCCTAGATTTAAGTCCCTTGGGTTAGTCTTGCGCTACCATTAAGTCCCTGAGATCATTTGTCACTCTTTTGTTTGATCCTTTTGGGTGAAAAAGGTCTATTTTAACAGAAGTTTTGAAAAATAAACTTTAACAAACAAAATGCCCCTTTCAACCTCATTCTTTCTCTATACTGGTGTTTTAGAAACATCTCAAAATATAAATAGAAATAATGGTAATGTACATTAATTTTGGTGGTATCATTCGCTTTGGGACTTAATAGCAGCGAAAAACTCAATCTGGGTGACCTAAATCGTGAATTTTTAAAAGTTGGATTAAGTCTGGAATGACCTTCTAACCTCGGGGGTCCAACTGCAATTTACCCAATTATTTTTTAGGGGGCTTGAGTCAATTTCCCCATCTAATAGGCCATTTTAACTTTTTAAATGCATGTACCTCAAAAACAAATGTATGCACATTAAGAGTTCACTAGGATTTTCTCAATCATGATAGAACCAGCAGTATGGATAGAGCATAACCCGACATGAACCACTTAATCTTAGCTGAACCATTGGATCTGATACCACTTATTAGGTGAGAAATGTAAGAGGGGCCAGGTTTGGTCCATTGCATAGTGAATGTGATACCTAATTACCCAAGAGCCCAAACCAATGGGTAAAGGTTATTAATTATATATCAAGATCATAATTTGTTAAACTATTAATGCGGGACAATTGTTTATATGTATTCCCAACATATTATTATTTGATTAAACTGGGTGGATGCTGCATACACCTATTAGAATTCAAATGCTTTCAAGTGCAAGTTTCTTTCCCTGTATTTAAAAATGACTTCGTATGTACTTTACTGCAGAGCACTCGTTCATGGTGGAAACATCTGCGCTTTCCTTAACCTTGCTCAGGCTATGATTGATCAAGGGTGCGTTTAAAATCAAAATCTTGTTTCCTTAATGAACCCAGGGTTTTATCTCGCACGACCAGTCTCGAGCTGAGCCGGCTCAAGAGAAGATTCATCGTCGTCCCCAGATTTCAGATCATCCGAGAGGCATGGCCGCTGAAAAACTAATCAGATTTTGAAGCTGGACATCAGAGTTTGGGCCCATATACTAATCTTCTGTAATATAGAAGCTCACATACTTGATGTAATTTCGTCAAAACTCATAAGGGTTATTACATTTAGAGAGCCTTACTGTAGAGTAATTCGCCAATCTATCTTGAAGCTATTGCAACTTATGGAAAAGAATCTGTATTATTGACAAATTAATTGTATCATGTCCATTTAAATCAAGATCTGGATTTGTTGACCCATGCTGGGATACTGCAAAAACCACATTGTAATTGGATGACCTTTAACTTAAGGTACATTTTATTTAATGCACTCATTTATTCTGTAGAGGTTTATGTTATTTAAATATTAATATTATGTTATCTATATTGTCTCATAATTACTGTCTGATTGGTTCAATATTATGATATTTGAATTGGATATTTATGATTATTATGTTTCATTTTCTTTTTTGTCATTTTTGATCTATTTTTAGGGGAGGTGGCATTTAGAAATCATTTAATTTGGGGTTACATGTAAATGTTATCTTAGAGTTACTAATTTTATTGTATATATATATATATATATTATTTGAATATTTTATTAAATTAAATAATTGTTTTTTAAATAGTATAAAATCATAACACCTAAGGTTTTTCAGGCTGTCTTTTTTAAAAGAGAGAGAAAATGTTCTGCCACTGAGGGCTAACAAATATTCATTTTTACTACTTAAAAATACTCTTATTTTGGTAAAATTAGAATCCAAAAGTCGATTTGGGCAATTTCATCTTTCAATCAAAGATTCAAATGTTTTCTTCAGAATTTAAAAAAAAAAAAACAGAGAAAATATTTAGAAATGGAAGATTGCATTTATATGTTTAACATTACAATCTTCATATTTGTATGTAAAATAAGATACCCAAAACTTTTAAATAATATTAGCTAACTTGCCTTTCTCAATATTATAAAGAGGGCATTTGGTTTATTATTATCTTGGTGTTATGTCATAACATTTAGAAGTTATTTTTTAATTAATAATTTTATAATTTTATAAAAGATTATTTATAGTTGTTATTAAATTAAATAATTATTTTCTCTATATAACATGACATTACATCAAGATAATATTGAACCAAACACTCCATAAGTCTTCTATCTATTTCTTTTACAAAAATTGCTATAATGCATTATGATGTTACAAAAATATAATATTTTATAATCTAAATATAGTCATTGTCTGCTTTGACTTTTAGAAATTACATAACTTGAGTACTTCTCAAGGAATTACCATCTCAATACTACTTCAGCATAAGCACAATTAACTATATAGTTTTTCATGATTAGCTTTATAGTTTTGCCCCAAAAAGAATATATTGTTTGAGATCACATTATTTACTTATACAATTCAAGAACTCTCTTTTATTTTTGATGTGATACGATTCATTGCTGTGCCTTTCCACTTAGAAGTCTGCCAGGAGCAGCTCCTTATTCGGATGATTTTGATTCACTTATATAGACATCATCCTGACAATTACTGTCAGTCCTCTTCAGTCCTAGGCCATTACAAAAATCAAGAGAGATACATCCCTATCCGACAGAATGACATCAAAAATTATATTACCAATTTCACACACACACACACATATATATATATATATAGACACACAAATAATAATACAATATTTATAACAAGATAATATTCGAAAACATGTCTAAGATCATGACCAATTTGTGCCTCATGTGAAATAAGTGTAGATTTGGTGGTGGCCTCATCTTCTTCTACCTAAAATTTGATTCACTATAATTGTTCAGGTACAATGCTAATCAGGTCCCCACCTAAGTACCTCAAATTTCAGTGTATTTGTCTCCCCACTGCTTTCATCAATTTGCCTATGGAAGAGTAGCTACACTCAACTAATCATGTACTATAGTCGAATTAAAATTTAATTCATTGAATTCGAGGAAGAGGGGGACCCCTCAAGTATGGTTAAATGATCCAGTGCGGTTAGCGGGTTTCCATTTCTTCAAAGTTGATGTTCGAAGGTCGACTCGGAGTGATCTTTAACCCAGTGCATGCGCATTGCCAAGTATGATAGACCGCACTCGTCGTGAACAAAATTAGTTCCGTAAGACATCGTATTGTTTTTAACACAAGCCCGTAGTCGTTCCCCGAAGAGATCTGAACACTTTTTTTTTTTTTTGAATTTTCCTAACTCAATCTACTGTTTGAATACCATTGAGTTACCAACAAAAATGACAGTTCTAATTTGATTATGATTTTTTAATTGATTATTGATTATCTGCACATGCCAAATTGGAGCAATTCAGACCTGAAGTGTTCTTTTATTTGAGCCTGCTACACAGTCTTAATATTAATTAATTAATTAATTATAATTTAAAATTTTAATTCACTATATTATAGTGCAAATTAAGATCTAAGTTATTACATAAATTAGTAAATTAAGAAATTAAATTATAATTGACTAATTTATTAATTAATTTTTGGAGATTTATAGCATTTTTTTCTTTTACTTTTACATAAATTTTCTTTATTTATAAAAAAATGCTATACAATTTCAATAACTAATCAATACACTAATCAATTATAATTTAAGATTTAATATGTTAAAATGGATAATATTTGCATATATATTTTTTAAAATAATACCTTGTATAGAAATATAAAATATATTACATATTTACATATTTGTTAAAATAATATTTTTTAGGCTAATTTAAGTTATATCGAGTGAGCTGGCCTTGGCTTGAATTCGGCATAAAATAGCACTAGCAAAATTATTAAAGTAGAGCTCAAATTTGAGTAAATCTTAAGCGAGTTTCGAGGTTCAACACGATCAAAATAAACTAAAATCTACGATTACCCAGTAATTAATTTAAACCATGTGCATAGTTCGACCATGGATGAGCTTCTCGCAAGCTTCCATCCAACCATGCTAAAATGGTTGAGGTAGCAATTAACTCGGTGTAACTCAACACTACAAAATTAGTCGGCAATATGTCACCATTCGCAACATGACAAACAAGATCACAAACATTCTAGCTCGGTAAATAACTGTACTTTGAAGCTCTCATGTGGTGCTGGATCTGACGTAATGCCCTTGCAGAGAACTCGACAATATTTGGTTCAATGCTATTTTGATGTTAAATCACATTATTTTAAAAAATAATTATTTGATTCGATAATATAATGTAAATAATTTTATAAAATATTATAAAATTATTAATCAAGAAGTAATGTGTAAATATTAGAATATCTAGATAATATAAAATAATATTAAAATAATATCAAATCAAATATCTCTTAAAAATATCACTTTTATTAATTTTTTTGTCAAAATTTTATTATTATTGTTATTTTTTCTTTCTTCTTTGCATTGCTCTCTTTACTTCATTCATAAGGCTTGAATTCAATTGCTTGAAACAAGTTGGTATAAAAGATGAATTGCGATATCTGATATATCTAATATGGTATATATGATCTTAATATAGAGGCATTGTCTGTTTTAACTTTAGAAAAATTACATAACTTGAGCACTTCTCAGGAGATCACCCATCCCAGTACTATTTTAGCTCAAGTATATATAATTATAGAGTTTTTCATCTACTATTTTAAATCATATTATCTACTTATACAGCTCAGGATCTCCCTCACAGGCCCACTAGCTTCTGTCTGGTTTGTCCTCGAATCACGTCATACTGTAACATCTTGTGATTCTAATGTAGAGCTATTATTCATTTTAGCTTTATGAAAACTATGTGACTTGAGCACTTCCTAGGTGATCACTCATCCCAATATTACTCTAGCCCAAACAAGCTAAATTATGAAATTTTTCGTTATTAGCCTCACAATTTTATCCCAAAAAATACCTCTGCTATTTTTAATCACATTATGTACTTATACAACTCATAATTTTCTCTCTTTCTGATGTGAGACGATTCATTTCTGTGCCCCTCTCACCACTCATTATTCAGCCTATAAGCCTACCAGAAGTCGTAGTTTATACCAGTGATTTTCCTTCTCTTGGGACATCACCCAGCGATCACTCTCCACCCTCTTTGACCACAGGTGTCATATTACCTATTCAACAGCACACCATCTTGCGTGTTATACTTTAAATCTATTCTCTAGTGTTTTTGGCATGAACTATTACCACATTTCATAAATTCTTTTATGTTTAATGGCTTACCTTATTTGATGTAATTTTTCAAATCATTTCCCTTTTATATACTAACATATAGATTAATATAAATTAGATTTTAATTAACAAAAATTTTGATTTGGTTGTTATCAGCTAAATTTAAGCGTTGAAATAAAAGCAAGTAATATTTGTTATATAAAATTGAAGGCAGTTACATGTATTTATACTTGTATGTAATTTGTGAACTAAAAATATTCCAAAAAGCTTTTAAAAAATTACATGAATTTTCCGAATTCCAAAACAATTGTGATTTAAAAATAAATCACAGCAGTTATTCAGAAATCAGATATGTGGAAATTTTCTGACAATTAATAGCTAAAAATTTACAAATATGAAGGGAACCGGGGGGGGGGGGGGGGGGGGGGGGGGGGGGGTAAAAGAGTCCTTTCGACCACTTCAAAACGCTACGCCTACTGGGAAACCGGCAAGGCTTTGGGAAGCGGCTCAGGGGCCGCCACCGGCAGCATCTCCAGCTTGCATTCCACCGTCAGCAGCGGCACGGTCGCCGCTGCCGCATTGCCGGCTGCGATTCTGTTGATTAGTTGAAGGAGGACTCTCTCCTGCTCTTCGGCATTGCTCCACTCATGGACCTCGGCCTTCAAGGCGCTGTGGTCTTTGACGATGAGATCCCAGAGAGGGAAGTTCTTCCTTGGCATCACGAAGTCGGTCTCGCTCAAAAGCAGGGAAGGGCAGTAGTCGCCCTTGCCATCGCCGAGGTAGATAAACCTCTTCTTCCCCTCGGCGAGAGCAGAGGATCGAATCCGCTCGACGATCTTGCTCTGTTGAGACGAAGGTCTGGGGTTTAAGCAACAGACGACAAATACAAAATGGGGAAAATAGTTGATCGATTACCTTGCACATATTCGGGGGGCAAAAGGGGCATCCGTGGGAGGATTTGGTGAAATCATGGTAGGGGAAAATCCTCAGCCTGCCCTCCACGTCAACATAGCTAGGGTTCGTATTGATCTCGGTGAAGCAACCGATGATCCCGTAATGCTTGAGAATAGTCTCGATGAAGAACATATTGGCATCGCTCACGACCCTCAGGTCGCAGCTGCGCGGACGATCGAGAAGCCATCAGCACCAATTCAAAACTAAACCAACCAGATCGATCGAGGAGAACTGTTGAATGAAAAATCGAAGGCCTACCCGAGAGTGTAGGCGGATTTTATGCCGGAGATGGCGCGGGGATCCAATGGCGCCCTCTTCAATACCTCCGCAATGTCCTCCACGGTCTTGCCCCGCGCGTGGAGCTCCTTCATCATCCGATCCTGAAACCGCACCAGATGGACAATGTGAGCCAATTTCTCTAATCTGCATAGCAAAAAATCAGAAGAGAATCGAACGAATACCATGAGGGAGTTCCAGGGCATGGTCGGGAGGAGGCTATCGAAGAGCTCGGTGGCGCCAAGCTCCTCGACGACCCAGTTGTCGCTGTCGCAGTCGATGATGGTCTTGTCGAAGTCGAAGATCACCACCGTTCCGGCCATCGTCGGAGGCGCTGTCGCCTGAGGAGTAGAAGAAGATCGATTTGGCTCTAATGTGCTGAACGCTGATGGGGGGTGGGTTCGCCGCGGGATTAATATTTATACTCGCAAATTGGCCGAATATTCCGGGCATATATGCTGGGAAGGAAGAGGCGTGGGGAAAATTGGGCCAAAAATGCTCTCGATGGCACCCACTAGCCACCTGTCAAATGTGACACGTGGAAAGCAGTGAACTTTGGGTGTGCGAATATTTTTTTTTTGTTTTTGATAGAATTGACGAATATTTCGGAATAAATATTGAAGAAAGAATTGTATTCGTAACTCGCATCCCGTTATTTGTGGGCTTGAAGTTAGGAGGGCATATGTGGGAATATTCCAATTTGTTGCGGGTGGCTACAGGTAAGGCTACAGGAAAGGCTACAGGAAAAGTTCTTTACGCAATCAATGATTCAATATTCGGGTTCGGGTGCTGCGATTCTGGAATGACCGCCACAGAAAGCGATCTTCGTTGGCAGCCACAACTGAATGGTCACGGAAGCAGCAGAGGCATGGCTGATTTGAAACCGTGTTCGTTGATCTAATTAGACTTAAACTCGAGTTTAAAATTTTAGATATCGAATTGAATTTAATTTAAATCGAGCCAAATTTAATATCTTGAAACAAGAAAAAAATTGATCTTTTATCTTTTGTTTTTGTTATGACTAAATGAAACTTCTCATCAAATATTAGAAATTACAAGAAATCAATAACGTCATAAAAATTCAAGTGATTGTGTTTGGAATTATTAATTATATTAAAATTTTAATCTCTCGGCATTCGATTGAAAGGTAAAATTATCAATTAGTATATACGTCTCGAGTAATTGTGTTAAAATTATTAGTAATAAATTTTACCGATCCTAGAATGAAAGCTATCACTGTCTCACATATTTAAAATATGCTGACAATTTTTGAATGACAAATAATTTTGAATATATTTGAATATATTTATATAATAAATAACTAAAATCTTATAAAATTTTTTATATATAATATCAATGAAATTATTTTTTATTTTAGATTGATTTAAGTTTTTATTGAGCAGGTCAAGTCCAGCTTGATGTTGACTAGAAATAAATTAACTCGAGCTTGAGATGTGGCTCAAAACTTGATTAAAGCAATTTGAATTTTGAGCTGTGTTTGAGTCGCACTTAAACTCAAACAAATTTTGAACAAGATTTAAATTCGATCTATTTTAACAGTTCTAGTTATCGCGTGATTTGATTTTAATGGCAATTGCATATATGTAACTAAAAGCTAGCTGTTATGAATTTTAGGGTAAATTGCACAGGGCCTCTGAGATTAAAATAATACTGCAAATAAGTTCTATATTTTGAAAAGCCTAGATTTAGGTCTTCGAGTTTGTGTTTGCGCTGTCATTTGGTCCCTTAGTTTAAATATCGCTTTTTTTTTTTTTTTTTTTTGAAAGTCGGCCGTAGCCTATGCATTAAAGCAATAAAAAAAAAGTATCAAATACAGGAAAAGCAAACCTTAAGGGGGATTGCACAAAAATCAAAAGGGAGGGACGTATTCCACTCCCAACTAACATCTGAGGAAAGAGCAAAGGAAGCAATATAGTCGGCGGCCATATTGGCTTGCCTGTATACATGAGATATTTTACAAAATTTAAATATCGCTTTTTTGGATGGTCCAATTAGACAGTAACAGTTAAATTTAATTGTTGTCATATTTATATGGACCAAAATGCCCTTATAATTTTCTTGAAATTCTTTAAAATAATGTGGAGAATGAGTAAAAAATCTAAAGATAAAATAGTAAAAAATCAGCAAATTTCAGACGTGGGACCAAACGGCAGCGCAAACACAAACTCGGGAAACCAAATCTAGGCTTTTCAAAATGTGAGACTTATTTGCAGTGTCATTCTAACCCCAGAGGCTCCTGTGCAATTTACCCTAAATTTTATTACTCAAATTTTTAATATTTCATATTAGCAAAAAAATTCATACGAAGATTACAATATATATATATATATATATATATGTCATAATTTTGTGGTATGAATTATACATAAGTTATATTTATAGAGTAATTTATTTAATTTGAAAATAAGAATAACTTGTAAACTAGAGGGATCCAATTACTATTTTACAAAATATGGTAGGGGGGCAAATTCACGTGTTTTGAATATTTATATAAATAATAATAATAAATGAACCGAAGATTTTATTAGTTTCAATAAATTGGGACAACGATATCATTAAGAGAAAAAACCACCACATCACCTAATCATGACATATGAATAAGTTTAACTTAATCACCGAGCGGGGGCAAGCCAAACATGGCCCTGGAGCAGGTTTGATGAACTCACTTAGTTGAAGGTTGGCTAATCGAATAATGCAGATCTAGCTGAACAGTAAGAACAAATAAGTAGTTTGCCAGTAAAAACATCTTTGAGGCTGTGCAATTATTCCCAAATTTAAAACATTATCAAAACTAGTGAATGCACGTGCGTTGCACGTGAACTATTAAAACATATGTTCAAACATTAACAAATATATAACAAATATAAGCTAGATAAAAAATATAATTTCAGCGAGCTATTTAGAAAAATATTAAAAAATATGTTTGGAAATATTAAAAAATATGTTCTAAAATATAGAAAACTTCTTCAATCAATTTTATCATTTTATACATTATGATCAATACAAACATTCTTCAATCATTTTGGCGCTTGAGAAATTGAAATTAGTTTATTTTGATTAATAAAGATGAAATGAAAATTGAAAGATTTAAAACAATTACAGTAGCACACTTTTAGATGTTTAAGTAATAAAACCTAATGTTATCATTTAGAAAGATTTTACATATCATCAAATAATAGATTAAATAATTCATATTAAAAATAACACGTTATAAAGCAAATAGCAGGATGCATTTTAGAATTACAATGAGACATCAATATTAGAAATAATATGATAAGAGAAATAAATTATTAGAGAAGACAAAACACCTCACCTTGACATTCACTTTGCCAACAAACTCCAAAAGAAACTAAGTCGACTGCATTATTTGAAGACAATAACAGACTACATTTTCAAATCCTAATGAATTATCAGCATTATGAATGATGATTAAAGTTAATGAGAGAAATCAAAAAACTGATAGAAAAGGTCACCATCACATTTAATTTACTAAGACAATTCAATCTAAATTCTATAGACTAAATTATTTAAATAGAATAGCAGACTGCATTAAACGAAAACTAATAAGAAAACCAGAATGTTTTTTGTATATGCAGTGGGCTAAACATAGTCCATACTATTTCGATGTCAATATGATATATAATTATAACAAACACAAAATCAATCTGAAATATTGACAAGTAAGCTATTTATATAACAACAAAAGTAGCTTTAACTTGTCCAGAAAAGCCATGTTGATCATACTTCTTCGAATAATTTCAAGACTAAGTGCGTAATTATCCCTCAATAAGCAACAGTGAATATTGAAAATTAAGTTAATGTGAGTTTTATTTTGAAAAATTAATTTAGTTCAATGACATATTTAGAATATATTATAAAAAATTAACATCTAGACATCATACAAAATTGAGTGACAACTGAATATCATTCTAATTATAATGAAGAGGGGTGACTGATTTTTTATTATAGTCTTTTAATGTAAGAGCATTAAATTGAACAAATAATAATTAGAGATAACAAAAACATCAAAATAATATGAACTAAATGTCCACTAAACAGAAACTCAAGCAATACAAGAACAATTGGAAATATTAGAAAGTGTTTTCTCGCATATCCAATTGACAAAAGAAAACAAAAATATCCCTCGTTCTAGCAATTATATCAAATGAGACGAAAAATGGCTGGAAACTAATCATAGTAACCAACAAATTGCCTCAATTTCAATTATTCAACTTCATTTTATTTTAAATTAGAAGGAAAAAAAAATAGATTTATGAGAAGAGAAAAGTGTGTGAGTTTTGCATCAAACCTTCAGAGGATTAGAGGATCATACTTTTCAGCCTTGTATTTAACCTGAGAATTTCTGATTTATTCCTGGCTCTGGATCAGCCGAATTTCGAGGCTGCTTGACTGAAGATCAAAATCGGCTTTCTTGTAATCTGCAACAGTTCTTTGCAGCACAGCCTGGAAGACAAAAATGAGCTTAGACTATAGCAGGAGACATTTTAAAGCATTAAGACGATTCAAGTGAAGCCGCTTCACTTATCCAAAGCCACTTCAAGTTTTGAAGCCGATTCTACTTATTCTAAGGCTGAATTTGCTACCAAATAGGCCAAACAGAAATTTTTACTTTACTGTGTACGCATCTATCTCTTTTTCATGTGTGCTTTTGCTCAACAAAATGGTAAAATATTGGATTTAATGCTATATAAATATGAGCTCGAAGCATTCTGTAGACAATCATCATAGCTTGTTCTATGGATTTTAGTATTTTAGACCAGTCTTGGCAATGGAACATGGAGTGGTGCATGATACTGTTTTATGAATAATTTTTCATAGTTGGTTGTCGCCCTATCTGATTGTAGAAGTGCAATGTGGGTCTGATTTTCAGATCATCGAATCAGTATACTTGTTGAGGAGCTGACAGACAATAATTCCTAATGGCTGGGTTGGAGGACCTAAAGAAGAAGCTGCAGCCTTTATTTGATGTAGAGAGCGGACCTTCAGTAGCAATGACAATAGATCCTTGTGACTCATATTTGGTATGTATTCGTGAAACTTTTAAGTTATAGATTGACATGAAAAAGCTGGAAATGATGTAGCAATATGGTAAAGCTTCTGACAGTATTGTTTAGCAGTGTCTTGATTCTGCATCATCAGTCTATTTTTTTAATGATTTCAATTTGTTTTGCACTATTCAAAAATGTAATTCTATTTATAATGGAATCATATACAACTAAAACAAGTAAGAACTTGTTGGTCATGGAAGAGTTATAGTGCTTTATGTGATGACTGGTTGATTTCCTAGTGTAGATTGTGTTTGAGAATCATCCAGGCGGAGTATAATGACGCTTTTGCCAAGCTTGCTTCTATATAAACCCTGCAAACGTTGATCACAAAGGGTTGTTACAAAGGGTTAACAAGCACTTAAGCAATGTCATTAAAACACCATTTATTTCACATTTCCTTACTAAAAACATTGAGGGCATGTAGAAAAAGCTTGCAAATCTATTACTTCCCAACTTTGCCTTCTCACTTAATATAAGGGCATATGCATCTATGATCTTCATCAATTAAGGAGAAAATAATATTATTAGCATACATTTATCATAAGCAAGTTCATGAGGACATTCAGACCTCTTCACGAGTGCCTCCGCCTTGAAGGTAGTCCACCATTGATTGCCTTCCAATAATAACATTCCAATCAAAGAACACTACATCGTCTCTAAAATGACAATTATATCAATCATAAACTATAGAAAATATAAACCTATATATTCAGAATTCAATGAGCCACAGAATTGCATGTACTTGTGCATAGGCTGTCCGCAAAATGCATCGAGACAGATTCTCTCATCCTCCATCAGAAGTTCACGACCAACATAACTTAGAGGTGCTGCTTTTGCCTCCTATATTGCAAGAAATAATCCAATAAAAGTTTTGAGAGAACAATTGTGAGAGAGAAACTAATGGAAAAAATAAGAAGTGAAAACCACCTCCTGCTCTATTGGACATGGATAGTCATCAATATTAACTGGCATATCACAATCCTTCTTCTCAAACAACTTCAAAGTTAAACATATAATTAGGATGTATCCAGGAAGACACAAAATAATAAACATGCAAATATATTATCCTTTACCATGATTCCAGGAACCGATAACCGATCATCGGAAATTTTCCTCTTCTTTGTGATCATGAGCTGCTTCTTTTTGATAGATGGCCTTAACTGTTTCCAATTTACATGCTTGCGTTTTCGTTTTATACCACTTGCATTGCGGGACTATACAATTGATATTTATATTTTAAACTATTAAAAACAAATGTCAATACAAACAGATAATATGTATATTTGGATTTTATAGTTTCAGTATCTAAATGTTAGTAAAACATACTTTGGGAAAAAAACTTTAGCTGCACAGTTAATGTAGAATATCACAGTAAACAAAAGTCTAAAGCCCCTTTCGTCCATACAGTAAAAAACTAACAAAATTAAAACTAATGAAACTGATACTTCCACTTTACAATAGAAATCACAATCTATCTATCTAAACCTAATTTAAAAAACTTGAATCAAACCTTTATCTTTTTAGGATTCTACAGCTTTTCATTTTAGACGCCTTGCTCCAGAACTACCATGGCCTCCAAGCTTTCAGAAAGATGAAAAATAAAACAAAAAATATGATAACAATGAAAATCTAGATTCATAATCCTTGCAACAATGTAAATAATTACTGCTTTTTTGCCTAAAAATCTAAAATGAGGGTTGGTAGATAAACAAACCTCCATTAGCTGCTTTGTTTCTCTGTTCAAAGCTCTCCTTCCAGATTTATCAGCCACTTTTCACTCAATAACTTTTTTTTCAACCTAAATATTGACAAATATATAACACATATAAGCTAGATAAAAAAGATAATTCCAACGAGCCATTTCAGATATTTTAAATCTTTCATTTTAGAGCTTTTATAGTTTAATCATCAAATACGAACTTACAGATTCTACAACTTTTATCTATATATTTTTCCATGAATCGGACACTTTCAGCGTCCATATTTACAAATCTCACCTTCTTGAGGGCAACTATTTTACCAGTTTCAAGGTCACAGGCTTTGTACACACTGTTGTATGTTCCTTGTCCAATCTTCAGGAAACAAAATCAAAATTAAAAGCATTAGCAAGAGAAATAGATCAATATTTTAAACCATTGTTAACTAATTTTAGTAGAACCAGCTTATTACAAAGATTTGATTGTTAGAAGATAGAGATATCATGAACAAAGAAATCGTGTTTCTAAAGTAAGAATACTGAGATGATTTTTAGGTAAGATTATCAATTTTAGAAATGATTGATCCAGAGAAAGTACGAGAGTGACATCTAAGAAATGAAGAAAATTTGAGCATATGAACTGAAGACATTAATGCTTATGAAGTGTCTATTTTGAAGACTTTATGAGCATGTTTATTAAATGACAAATGATTGCACGCAATATGCGTATTATTACAATAGTATGTTTTAGATCATTTCTAGCAAGACACATGTATTGTACACTTTTTGTATTTTATTTCTCATTGTATCCATGCATTTCACAATTTCATCTCTTACAGGAGTCTGTATTTCTTTGGACACCTACACGTACTTCAAATACCTAATAATCGTTCTTATCAAATGCATAAAAACTAACTCTCGTTAATCCTTATTCTTAATTGCTAACTTCTTGTATTTTTTATTGATTGCATATAGATATCAGATCCAAAGGATTCATGTAGCCGACCCCACCTAGTGGGATTAAGGCTTGGTTGTTGTTGTTGTTGTTGTTGTATAGATATCAAATCCAAATCCCTATTGTGTGAGATCAGATGCATGCAATTGATCCACCATAGCATACTCAGTTGATAACACAGATTTTCAAGATCTAAGCTAACACAATCACCATAATATATTAGAGATATCAAAGAAAGCATAACATGAATTATGCACATAAACACTGACCTTGTCAAATTTCTCCAATGAATCGGCTCTACATGGCAGCCAGCCATTCACAGCCTCTGCTGCAACATTTGTGAGCCGTGCCGGCCAACCGGTTGCCACATGCTCACCGGAAAACCCATTGGGCACATCAAAGATCCCCGATGCTCTACCAACGTCATTCACACCTCCAAAAATCTTTAAATTGGCATCAGTACTGGATGCCCTAAGATCAACTGTAGCCCTTCTTTGTCTCCGGCACGAATTTGCGAGGAGATCCGGCGGTGAAGGCATGGCGGAAACCCTAGAACTTACCTTTCCCGGGGATGTACTCGGCCAGGTGAGCTATGGCTGTCGACGAGCACAAGCATGCAGCGAGAGCGAGTGCGACACAATGATCTGGCGAGCACACTACATTATAGAAGAAGAAGAAGATGAAGAAGAAGAAGAAGAAGAGGACGAGAGGCTTAGTAAACTGGAGAAAGAACCGGTACGCGAGCCTAAGCCTAAGCCCGCGAACTCGTCGAGAAACCCTAAATTCAGAAACTGCCCTTCCCGAAGGCAGAAGGCCAAATCCGATCCGTCGCAGCTATTATGAGACGTGGTCGTCGTCGCGTGCGAATCTCCCGAGCACGTACGCTTGCGATAGGAAGATCCCAAGCATGCAAAGTGGTAAATATTAGAGATGATAACAAGAGGCGTGACACGAGGAATGCTTGCAGAAGTAATACCAGTTGAAGAAGCTCCACGTCTTCTTCCTCTCCTTCTCCGGGAACTGCTCGGTGCCGAACGCCACCACGCACGGCCGGATTCCGCCAGCCCCCAGGGCAGCTAGCAACAGCGAAGCGTATAGATGGGGCGTCGCCGACCAGATGGCGTGGTCGTCTCCGATAGCGACGAGGCGTGAGGGGGCCGGGTAGCGCGTGGGGAGCGAGGGGGCGGGATGGCGGTTCGGGTTAGGGATGAGGCAGCGGAGGGCGGCGGCTGTTCTGATTTCAACACGTAAAACTGGAACGAGAGGGCGTGGCGCGAGGCATGCAAGGTATAACGGACGGCTAAGATTTATCATCAATAAAATGACAAAAGTTTTTTTAGCAGCTCAAAGTTCGGCTTTTATATATAGTATAGATAAGCTGTTGCGGCCATTTTGCATGCACGAAATCTTACATGTAAATAAAAGATAACTAATTTTATAAATTTAAAATGTTTGAGATTTTAACCGCATTTGTTACATTAATTATTTTTAAATTTCTGTAATGCATAACCACAATTTATTTTTACCTTTCGGCCCATCCTGATCAACTCTACATTTGTTTGTAATTGTTAACATGTGGTTCCAGCGCTGCATCCCTGTCGTACACGTGGCGCCTAGCTGGCCTTCAGTTTTTATTTATTTTAAACTAATCCATCTATTTGCTCTCGCAGGTCAGACTTCGGTCAAACCTCGTCCACGAGAGTTCAACCGAGCCTCGTCCATGATGAGCCAAGACCACCCCCGGTAACATCGTCCTCGATGTTACAAAACGGTGCCTGTCACAGTTAGCTTGACCCAACCGCACCGTTCCCCGTACGAGGACACTTTTTCAAGACCCGCAAATCAAGGATCCGCATGCCTTAGCTGTCACAGATCCCCAGAGCTTGTTCATCCCCTTTTCCAAAAGGAGGGAGGAGAGCACAGATAAGAAAAAACCACTCGTTGTACTAGAGCCCCAACTGAGGAGTTCTCTTGTTTTCCCTTTCCTAAGCACTGTATTAGTCTTAATGACTATTTTTTTCTTTTAGTAAATTTTCTTCGCTGATCGATCGGTGAACGTAGGGGATTTCTTCCCTGAACTATCTTAAATTTTTGTGTGCTGCTCTGGATGCCCCGAACTTTCTCTCCCTCTCTCTTTTAAGCCTCTGCTAATAGGCTTATCTCTCGGTGCGCCGCCGTCTTCCGGAACTCTCTCTCATTTTTGGTGTTCCTTGGGATCCCCACATCCTACGTAAACCGTAATAGAAAAAGGTAAAAACGTGAATTTGCCCTAAATAAGAAACTTCAGACTAAATTACCATTTTCAAATGAATAAAAATGTGTAAAAAAAAAAAGTTCCGCCTATTTCTTATTATTTATTTATCAAATATTAAATAATTAAGGAAAATTATATATATCTCCTTAAATCTTTTCCATTTTACATATTAAACACTAAAAATTAATCTACATTTACAGAACCGTTACTAATTTGTATTAATATGCCAAATCATGCTAATCTACGGATAAGGTAAAATATTTAGATAAAGATCTAATAAGATTATAATTATTTCCTCTAATTTACTCTCATAAGTAATTAGATATTTACTAATAAAAAATAATATTTAATATGAAAAATGAGAATATTAATTGATATATGCACCCAAAATTCTCCCAAACTAAAGCTAATTTGTTGTTGGCATGTGACAAGGCCTCCATGACTCAAATATTAGAGTAGAATATAAATAAATAAATAAATATAATAAAATTTTATTACATATATAATTATTTGATCATGGAATGTGACTAGGCTGAAGGCATCTGTTAAATAGGAAGCTTCTGGAATAGTAGACAAATGGGGTTAGTCTAACCAAGGGTTAGCTTTGAATAACTATGGTTTATACCCTTAAGAATAGAATATGCTGATCATTTTTGTAAAAATTGGGTTAATGGGTTGGATTGAAACTTTCTAAAGTTCTGTGATTTCAAAAGAAAAATATTTTTAGAAAATTTAAGCTTATATGACCAAGCTAGTAATATATATACGTATATAAATGAAAAGTAACACGTATTAAATTTTGTCTCTATGTATCGAAGATACGGATTTTTTATTATTCTAATTCGTCTTTTTGACACAAAACCTTGCAGCCAGGTCTAAGTAATGATTTTGGTGAGAAGTTTGTTCTTCATGAGAATTTTTTCGATGTCTTGATTATTATAAATAAAATTAATCAGCTAAATCCTCCTAATGATTTTTATGAGGACTTTTTAATTTTTATCTTATTAGGTGGGGTTGGCTATGTGAATCGTTTATTTTTATTGCATTTTATTAAATAATAAATTATTATTTAGCTTCAAATATGTAAGATTATTTCTTATAATTTTTTATTATATATTTTTTAGTTTTTTCCTTCCTTCTTTTTATATGAGCAAGATTTAATAATTTTATTTTATTTTATTGGAACTTCTATCGAGTTATGATTTATATGTTTAAATCATCTAAGCTGATTTTCTCTGAATTTATTTTTAACTTGGGTCTCTTTAACTTTTTCATGAATGTACTTATTTCTTATTTTATTTTTTCGCATATATTTTTATAAATAAATATATGTACATATAAATAAATAACACGTATTTAATTTTGTCTCTTGTATTGAGGATATTTGTAACTTGGTCTCATAATTTGTCAGCATTTTGGTTTGTTTGATTGATGAAAATTCATAATTAGGTTCTATATATGAATTTGATGTGAGTTTTAAGTTTAGTTAGGATTAGCAAAGTCTAGTTTGATTAAAGTATATTTTAGAGAATTTCTTTTAAAAAAAAGAAAATTATTTTAATATTATAATATAAAATAAAATTATTTTATTATTAAAATTATATTGAATATAAAATAAAATTTATTTTATTTTATTAAAATATATATAAAATATAAAGTAAAGTTATTTTTAAAAATTAAAATTTGCATTGAAATAAATTTAATTTTTAATATTTAAATATATATATATAATGTGAAATAAATATAAAATATTTTAAATAAAAAATATAAATATTGATGAGAATGCATTTAAAAAATTTAGAGTTTTTAAATTTCGAACCAAATGAGATTATAGTACATGCAAATACATCGTACAATAGTTTTTCTATAATTTTTTTTAATGTGATTTCTAACTGCTGTGATATAAATATTTCTTTTTACAACTCTAAATTATACAAACGATTTTTGTATAATTTTTTAACCGTTTTAAAATACCATTTATTTCATTAGATTCTTCAAATAATTTATAGGTGCCCTTTTTATCAAGTAATAAAAGTTATTTTATTTAACCGGTTATAAGACTAAATATCACTCAAGTCTTTAAAATCAGTAAAAAATTATTTAAATATTTACTAATTTTTCATCATTTGATATTTACCAAGGTCACAAGCAATATTTACATCTGGGTTAGATATATGGTTACCCTTTTTATAAATAAATATTACTTCTATTCTCTTTAAAATGGCAGGAGTTCTCCTCCCACAGAAATACGTTTCCTACCGCATTTCCTATTCGCGTTCCTATTCCCGTTTCCAATTCCAAGGGTTGCGATTTAGAAGATGGTAGATGAACATATTTCTGTCGGGGAGCTCGACCGTCGGAAACGGAGATGGGGATGCGAGAGGAGATGGATGAGCGGGGGCGATGTAACGGTCATTCACAAATTTCTGCCACGGGGATCTCGATCGGCGGAAACGGAGATGGGGATCTCGACCGGCAAAAATGGAGATGGGGATCTCCGATCTGCAAAAATGGAGATGGGGAGCTCGACAGGCAGAAGCGAAGATGGAACGATCTTCAAAATAAATAATGGATCCAAACGCGATCATTCTTTCTCTGTGTTGTCGTCCCCCCATCTTGGTGCTGCGGAAGAGGGCGGTGAAGTTGGCCGCTGCGTGCCGTCGCTCGCAACTGGCCGCTGCGCTCGTGGCGTTGTCTCGACGACTCCTGCGCACGCCGCTGCGTGCCATCTCGCGCAACTGGCTGCCGCTGCGGGCCGTCGCTCGCAACTGACCGACGCGCCCAAGGTGTTTTCTGGAAGGCTCTGGCGCCCGCCACTGCATGCCGTCGCTCAGACTAAATAGAATTCTCTTATACAATATCAGCGTAGCAGTCACCTGGGCCATCGTCGGTCTCTGCCCCGGCTCCTCCTGCACGCACCACATAGCGTTGCAGTCACCTGGCCGCCTCATCTCCCTCCCTAAAGGTTTTCTTAGCAGAACACGCATTAGTCACAGGTTTTCTTAGCAGTGCACACGCATTAGTCACAAGTTTTTTTAGATGTCTTCTTTAATTATTTACAATTTCAATTTGCTGTGCATAAAGGGCCACAACTCCAACATAAAAATAGAAAAAAACTATCTTTTTATTTATACATTCTATGCTAAAGTACAACTTACAAAACTTGAGTTTCTTTGCAAGCATAACTTCATTATTTGCAAGCAGTGCACACACATCAGTCGCAGGTTTTCTTATATCTTTTCTTTAATTATTTGTAATTTTAATTTGCTGTGCATAAATGATGACAAGTCTAATATGAAAATACAAAAAAACTATCTTCTCAATGAGTTTAAATTAAATAATATAATTTAGTTGTATTTTTTATATTCTTAATTAATTTTTATAATTATATTAAATTAAACTATTTTGGTCCTTGCTGAACAGGACCTAAGAGTAAACTACATTCGGGTCTCTGAGGTCTGAAGACTATTACAAAGTGATGTCAATTTTTATAAAAATTTAAATTTAGGCCTTTAAGATTGTAAAAGTACTATAGTTTTAGTCCCCATTTAGAATCTCATCATTTTTATTAGTTTTTTTGGATAAATAATATAAACTTTAATCATTATTTTCACTAATTTGTACTATTCATATATTTTATAGGACTATTAAAGCCCTCCATTTTCACGTCCTTAAAAAAAATTAACAAAATTTTAAAATTTAATTTCTCTCATTCCTTATGTTCTCTGCACTAAAAATCTAAAACTAAATAATATAAATATTAATATTTTAAAATTACATTCTAAAGATAATAATATTGATAAATGAGAATAATTTTATATATTAATAATTATGTCTTAATTGAAGTTAAAGCTATAAAATTTTTGTAATCTCAGGGACTCAAATTGAATATTTTAAAAGTTGAGATCAACTTGCAATGCCTTTTAGACATCAGGGTCCCAAATGCAATTTACCTAATTTCTAAATTAGAATTTTTTTAAAATGATAATCTAAACTTTTGATGTAGCATTCAATTTGAATTATTATACTTTAAAATTAAATTCTGAACTGTTCATAACTCCATGTTTAATATTTGGATTCAGTGGAGGATGATTGCAAGATTAATTAAAATTATTTCAATAAAAAAAATTATTTATTAAAAATATGCAGCCTAAAATTAGATAAAGATATTAAAACATACAATGAACTGTTTTGTAATATTTAGAAGAATAGTATTCAAAAAAATAATATTGTACTAATTTAAAAGTATGTAATTATTTTGTGTTTGTTTAATTGGCCTAACCATGTGACATGCTACAAATAATTTTGATTAAATTAAAGTTGGAGAACAATTTTCAAATAAGTTTTATTTTGAGGATAAAGTTTAAATTAATCTTAATTTTCAAATAAGTTTTATTTGTTTAGAGTTTAGAATTTAGGATTGCAGAAGATTATTTAAAAAAAAATGACAAAATAAATGAGATATCTTATTGAATTATTTCAACCATATGATTTTGTCTTCCTTACTTTGTAAATTAGTCTTAATTTTTTTAAAAATTTTTATTTAGATTCATAAAATTACAAAAATTCTGTAATTTTAATTCTAATTAAAATATAATTATTAATTTTTTATTAGTATGATATAAGATTATTCTTATTTATTAATTTATGTCTATTTGATTTATAATTTTGAAATATTAATTAGTATATTTTAGTTTTAAATTTTTAATGCACAGAAAATAAAATTTGTAAGAAATTAAATTTAAATTTTTATTAAATTTTTAATGGTGTAATAATCCTTTAAAATTTGTAAATTATTTAAATTAATTAAAAATAATTAAATTTAAATTTTTATTAAATTTTTAAAGGTGTAATAATCCTTTAAAATTTGTAAATAATTTAAATTAATTAAAAAATAATTAAATTTTATTATTTTTATAGAGAAAAGCTAGTAAAAATGATGAGATTCTGAAATAGTACTAAAACTATAGTAATTTTACAAACTCGTGAATTTGAATTGTGGTTTTTGAATTTTTAATTTGATAATTGAAATTTTTGAAAAGTTGAGATTAATTTATAATAATCTTACAATGTCAGGGACCTGGATGCAATTTACCCTCTGGGCCCTCCCAGCCTTGCATTTGTAGAGTTTATTACTCTATTTTGTCTAGCATGGGGCTGGCAATTATAGTTGAATTAGTCAAATTTATTAAAAAAAAAATAGTTTTATGTTTAACTTAAATATATTATACAGGATAAATTACATTTGAGTCTCTGAGATTTGAGACTCATAGCACAATAGCAGCAAGAAGTTGCATTTATTGCAACTGGGTCCCAAGAGATTTTTCTCATATTCATGTCAGTTAATTTTCCCAAGAGACCAACAAACTTTTTACAAACTTTTATTATTCCACATGCCACTGCCAATATTGATCAAAATAATAAACTTATCTTTCATACTAATTTATTTATTCTTATAATTAAAAAATAAATTTTTATAATTTGGTTGGATTTGATATGCAATTTGATTTTGGTGTTGAATTAAATCGTATAACATATTGATTCACAATCAAATCGATTAATTTTTTATGGATTGGAACTTCCATTAGCTTGCAAATTAGATTAAATTTAAACAAGCTTATTTATTATTATCTTAATATTATATCATATTATTTTAAGTTTTTACATAATTATTTATAATTATTATCAAATTAAATAATTATTTTCTCTAAATAGTATGATATAACATCAAGATAATATTTAACGTAATGCATCCTAAGTAAATGGTTCTCTATTTTTTTTTTTAAATTTTTTATGTCATGTCATTGTTATTCTCATGCTTCATTATAGGTAACTTTGAATGAAGTTACTTTCTTTTCTTTCATATTTTCATCCCTCATTTTTTCGCCCTTTAATGTTTCACGAGACTCCACTAGTTAGTAAGGCTGTAAATAAATCGAGAATTAGTTGAACAGCTCGACGTTCAGTTCCATAAGAGCTTGTTCATATTTAATAAGGATTCAGTAGCAACACACAATAGCTAATGTTCGGTTTATCAGCTCAATACGAGTTCATTCATATTTGGTCTCTAGCTATTGAATCCTTGGGGAGCCTCTTCTTTTTCTTGTAATCACTGTTACCCTTCACATTAAATCAATAAACTTAATGGTAATTAAAATTTCCTACATAGAGTGTCTGGGTTTTTTTTTTATCTTATTGAGTTTTTCCACTAGGGGCTTTTTTTTGTAAAATTTAATTTTAATTAAGTAAAAATTAAACTTAAATCAAGATATTTTTTTATTAAAAATTATAAATAATATGAAATAAAGTTAGTTGTTATATTAAGATATATGAGGAATGTGATATAAGCTAGTTATCATTTGATATGTGTGTAAGATGTGAAATAAAGTTAAATTTTTATTTTAAATTATGTATATAATATTAAATATAATTAATTTTTAATATTAAATTTTATATATAATGTGACATACTTATTTAAAATTAAATGAGATTAATTTTTATTTATTAAACATATAGAACCTAGATGTCTTTGAATTGTTTCATGTTCAAAGATAAACCATTCACTGATTTGTCGAGCATTATCCTCGCAACGTTTAATATGTTTTTCAATATTTTCCTACTTTTTATTATTTTCTTTTTTTCATCGAGGCGAGATTTGGTTACTACAATGCAAGGGCATCTCAATTTGATTGACTGATTTTTACGTCAATGTTTTTATCGAGTTAATTAATTTAAAAATACAGTAGTAGATGGAGTTAGAGGAGATAATTTGAGGTAGCGAGTTAGATTCGAGTCAATTCATTTTTAACTTGACCCAATAAGTTTAACTGGAAACTGACCTATTTCTTAGATGGGTCAGGCATCATGACCCATACACAACTTATTTAATAAATGAGTTGTTCGTCCCGCCCTGCCAACTCGTTAAATATAATTTTTGAGTATCAAAATTTGATAAACTCAATATTTTTTTAGTTTAATTTAATATAATTATAAAAATTAATTAAGGATATTAAAAATACAACTAAATTATATAATGAACGTCTAATAATTAATATTAATATTAATACTAAAAATGTACTAATTTTGATAAATAAGTTATTGACTGATCATAATCTTCTACCTCGGTTATCTTAGATCAGTCAAATTCAGGTTGACCCATTTATGATCTATATCTATGTAAGCTCAATACATCCCTAGTTAAATTGAATTAGATTCGAATTGAGTTCACAAATCAGGTGAAAGTTTGCCACCACTCCATGGGCTAACCCAAGGGCTAAGTCTCAACTCAGGTTGAACTTTAACCCAAAATGGTTGCCCTAAGATTGTTGATTTCACTCAAAGATCGTTCGAAAGTTAAATCAAATTTTTAATCGAATCGAGCTCAACTCAATCCAAACGAGCTAACGAGCCATTTTTATGATTCAAAATTTTTATCAATTTAATTTTGAGTCGACATAGAATCGGATGAGGCAATAAATAAGATTGATTAAAAAATAAAAATATATTATTTATATATATATTTATACATATAATTAAATTTAGTATATAGTTTCAGGCAATAATCTGATGGAGAGCCTATTTAGAATTTTTTTATGGCTTTTATTCAAATTAATTATTTTTATAATAAATAATTATAATTTATGGTGATTGAATAAATAAATATATTTATATATAAGATTTGGTTAAATAATTGAAATTTAATTAAAAATTATATCAATTTTAGTTTGAAATTAATTTAAATTAATAATAAATGAGGTAAATTTAGTTTAGGTTAAGATTGAGTTAAATTTTTTTTCTTTTTCTTTATTTTTTAGATTGGATCGGGATTAAAATAAAAAATTTTAAATTTAATTTTGAGGTGAGTCGACACAGCTCGAGATTTGATCATTAACAGCTCTGGCCCTAATGCCAGTTCACTTTGACAGCACGTTGGCCAGAGCCGCCTGAAACGATGAACACCACTGGACTCGCCCGGCAGGCGCACTGCGCCTCCAACCTCTTCTCCTGAATTCATGCGCCATCACCACAGCGCTCTCTCTCTCTCTCTCTCTCTGTGAGTGTGCGTGCGAGCTGGAGTTGCTCAGAGAACCTTCCCTTCGAGCTCCGTGACTCGTCTCCCGGTCGCCATTGTAGGTAAAACCCGCTGGTTTCGCTCTTTCAGCAATCAGTGGCTGACGGAGAGGAAGAGGAAGGATAGCTTGTCTCATGAGAAACCGAGGCGTGTGAATGCTGGTGGATGAAAGCACAGATAGGAATTAAAGCAGTTCCGCTTCCGTGCAACTTAGACCTTTATATAGTTGTTTCTTTGGATCCGTCCTCTGCTTCCCTTCTCCTTCGTCCTTTATCTTTTCTGTTAACTGTTTTTGTCTTGTATTTATAAATTGACGGGCTGCGTCTCTATTTTGATGGACTTGCATTACGTTTTTCGCTGTCTTAGAAGTGTTTCCGATCTGTAGGAAACGTAATTTATTCCTTTTTAAGTTAAATTTTGTCAGGATCGTGGTACATTTCTTTATGTAAAATGATTTTCTGTGAAGGAGGAGGAGTTATGCTTTAGACTTAGGTTCGATTTTACTTACACAGCATTGTGGATATACACGTCTATCGGCCTCTTAACACCTGGCTTTTTCTGATTGTTAATCAGAGGAATGCAAGATGTTCTGGTGATGAACAGCTTCTTTTAGAACAGGATTGTGGTTACATGTTTCAGCTATGGGAGCTATGATCTCGAGGATTTCAGGTTAGAGATGGAGATTTGCCATGGCAGTGATGTGAAGAGGCTACATTCTTCAGCTGGTAGCCTGGTTTGGGTCCACCGGAGAAATGGTTCGTGGTGGCCTGGACGAGTAGTAAGCCTGGATGAGTTACCGGTGAAGTGCTTGCACCGAAAAAAGGCAGGAACTCCCATCAAGCTGCTTGGAAGAGATGAAGGGACTGTGTGAGTGTCGTGCCTGCTAATATTTTCAATTTGCTTCTTTAACTGTGCTTCAACTGTTCATACAGTGTGTTTTGTGTCCTATTATCAGTTGCATATTTACTTGGTGAAATCATATGCATCTACAAGTACTTCATCTTCATCCTTATCACTGGCTTTTCTCAATAATGTGGGGTGGTCTTTATAAATCCTGTTTCACTAGTTATCCTATCCAATTTAATGTATGTTAAATCTTGTCTAGTTTTACTTGTACAGCATCGGACCGTGTTGCTTTTAACCTGCTCCTTGTTCCTATTCCATTTACCAAATGTTAAATACTTGCTTTAATGATGGCCTTTATTATTATACTGCACATGTCCTTTGCCAGTTAAATTTATTCTCTTTACATTTTCAATGAGTGTTACTTTGACATTTTCTCTAAGGAACTATTTTCTACTTTACTTTTTCTGGTCTTATTGCACCTCTTCCTTAACATTATCATTTTAGTAAAACTATGTTTTCTTGCTAATGATGTGCTTATTGCGTCAACAATTGCTTGATTTATAAAATAACAAAATTTTATATAGTTGTGTGTCTGATATTTCATAGTAACTGAAAGATGGTCTATGAGTTCTTTGATGTGATAATTTAGTTGTAACATCTCATGATTCAAAATGTAGAAGTATTGTTTGCTTTGGCTTTAAAGTATTGCGTGACTTGAGTACTTCCTAGGAGGTCACCCATTTCAGTTCTACTTCAGCCCAAGTACGGTTAATTACGAAGTTTTTTATCATTAGTCTCATAGTTTTCCCCAAAAGGCGTCTCTACTGTTTAGGATCACGCTATTTATTTATGCAGCTGGGGAACTTTCTTCCCTTTTTGATGTAGGAGGATTCCTTTTTATGTCCATCCACCAAGAAGCCTGTCAGGAGCTGCTCTTTGTTCGTGTTATTTCGGTTTCAGTCGTCACACTAGTAGTTTGAAATTTGCATAGAATTAGTCTTTATTTTTTTGTTTTTAAATAGCTAGGTCATATCTAGCTCAACAAAGTGCAGGTTAGAATAGCATTTTAAGTATCTTCATGTATGCATTTCCTTGAGGAATAAGACCTCTCGTCAAATCTTAGATGTTATAAATTTTAACTCGTGCATGCCATAATCATAACTGTAAGCAACATACACGGTTGTGAAAGTGAAACACAATGAGAACCATGAATTGAATATCCTCTAATTTAAGATTATTCTCATCTCTAAACCTCTAGATGTTCATGTATGTTAATGTGAGGGAGGTTCAATACATGACGAAAAAGAGTGGGAGACTAGAAAATGATTGGGTAGTGGTCATCAAACATGATACATAATGTATGCTTTAGATACGATCAAATATATGTTATCCGATAGAAAGTCACCTAGAGGTAGACCAGTTTGAAAATAGATTTTCCCTCAAAGAGAATATGACCTTTGAGACATTTAGAGTTTTGGTTACGACAACTTCCTACAGAAGCAATATCCATTCCAATAATGCTATGAAGATTATTTTCCCTTAATGGACTTTTTTTTTTCGTGTAATTAGAGATTTCCCATATGAAAACCTTAGTTCTTTGACTCCATGAATGGGGTCAAAGAAGTATTTCTTATCATCGAATTGAGCTCATCTAGCTTAGCGAGGAGATTAGATGTTTTATTATAGCAGTTTCATTGTAGAACTGAGCATTGTATCAAATTATTGTCATAAGATGGTGATTTGACCATTTGAGATTATGGCAGCAAACACCCTACAAATTTAGTGATGCAAAATCATAAAAACTTTTGGAGGTTGACACCATTTGCTTGTTAGAGTATTATATTGCTAGACAACAAATAGTTAGCCACCATCGGGTTGACAGCAAGGTCAGTTTTGATGACCAGATCTGAAGATGAAGGTGAGAGAAAATCAATATAATCCATTAGATTTGGCCATTTCAGTTTGACACAATAGTTGATTTATTGGCCAGCCCAAGTCTTGACGTTGAAGATTGGAGAACAACGACAATTAGACTTGATTGTAGACAGAATTGGATCTATGTGCAGAGAGAGAGTAGTCTAACTGAAGGTTGATCCTGGGAGCTTTAATGACAGTTGTGGGGAAGGAGAAGCTTTCTCTAAAGCGGAGTGGTGTTTGAAGTAATTGGCATCTTCTTGGTATTTCCAATTGTTCGTTGGGTGAGCTTCTGTAGCAGGGCTATTTATAGATGGTGAGCAGGGGTGACAAGCGGTGTGCTTAGTCGTGTGGGGGCTTAATTATGTCAGCTAGGATGGTTAGACCGTTAATTACATTGTTCCTCTTATTTTAACCTCGCTTGTTCATAGGTTAGCTAACTATAGAGGTGCCATGATGGCAATCTGATGCAGGACAGATGGATGATAGTGCAAGTTCGGATATCAACAAATTTTATATAGCAGATTAATAACAAAATAATGTATAAATTTTAAGTTTTAATTTTGTGATGAATAAGAAATTAATTAAAATAGTGAAAATTGATTCTTTCACAATTTTAAACAAATAGGATTGAAAGTAATCAACTCAGATTAGTTGAATTCGATTTTCAATAAATCAGAAATAGGATAACAGGATTACTAGTTCTCACAATATTTAACCAATAGTAATGTTTTTTCACGCTTAATTATGAAAGATCACACAAGTGAAATAATTTCGAGCAAGATCTAAATGAGCAATGAAAACCACAATAATTGAATCAACTGGATTTATGATTCACTGAAATCGTACTTGAGTCCAGAGTTCAAAGATTACAATGCAATTTCTCAAGATTAGGCCTGCAACAGGCAGACTAGCTCACTGGAGCTTAGGCGCAGCACTAAGCGTGTTGCTCGGGATTGCGTGGGGTAAGCGCGATTGGGTCAACTCTGCTCACTAGTGTCCTTAGCAGCTGACGCGAGTTGGGCCAAGTAGGAAGTTGTGTGGGTAGGACGTTCCAAGTGATTGGTGGTCGTTGAAGCGCAACTAATCTAGGAGGTGCAACCCTAGCGGCAGATTGGGCCAACGGTTGGCTTGGGCGATGTGTTTTGAGCAGCGACACGAGTGCAAATGACTTGGCTGGCTTGATTGATGGGATCAAATAATCTTATGTGCAAGTGAATGACCCAGTGTGGGGCAAACATTAGTCGGGTCGAGAAGTCTGAGGGTGAGGAGGTTGACGATGACGGTTGTGAGGCGGACAACAAGGGTGAATGCTGAGAGGAGATTGTAGAGAAGAAGGAATCGATTCGAAGGAGATGAGCTTGAGCAAATGGGTGGAGTTTAGGATTCTCACTCAAAGCCCAAGCCTTTTCCTATCCGGGATTCCAGAATCAATCTCAAGGGAACAAGGTAAACAATATTTCATTCAGCATCCCAAAACAATTATCAAGGAGATGTTTATATTGACTTCCATACAATCAATATAATAAAAATAAAATACAACATAATATAATTTTGTCACACAAACGAGAAAATACTAGGCACCATTCCTAAAATAGTAATCACAGAAAATAGAAATAATTGATACAGAATTAGTGCAAGAAATGAAATCACTTCAAAATGGAATCTCCTATCAACTAGAATGAATGAGGAGATTTTCAATCCACCATGTCAGCAATCCGCAGCATTCGTTTTTGCAATTTGTCCTAACCATTAATCGATTTAGATCGAAGCAATGTGCCTAAATCTCGATCGTCGGTGATAAACCCAATTAGAAATGAATCGATAGTTGATTGTGGTGTCCCCACCACAATCCATCATGATAGGGGCAAGTGACATTATTCTTGTCATTGATTCTTTCTCATCGAATAGTGCAGACTAGTCCTTTTGTTAGTAGTTAAACGTTGAAGCAATTACTATTCATATTTTTGATGATGTTGTGCTCCATCATATCGGGCAGCAAGGCTAGTTGCATACATAAGCTCATGTGATCGTGTTTGTTAGTCTGAACAAATCAATTTGGCCTTTAGAAAGACTGTTTTTGAAGAAATCTTTGGGTGTCTTAGTTTTGATTATTTTTTGGGTAAATTGCATTCAGGCCCCTGAGGTCGGAAGCCGGAAGGGTATTGCAAATTGATCCCAAACTTTTAAAAACTTCAATATACATCCTTGAGGTTGCAAAAGATCTGCAGTTTTGGTCCTAATTAGGATATAATTGCTTTTTTTACTAGTATGCTATAAGATTATTCTTATTTATTAATTTTATAATTTTATAGAATATAATTTTAAAATATTTATATTTATATTTTTAAGTTTTAAATTTTTAATGTAGAAAAAGCGAATTATGAGTAAATTTAAATTTTAAATTTTTGTTAAATATTTAAAACTGGTGAGAATAAAGGGGTGTAGTAGTCTTTTAAAATATATAAATAATTGAAACTAGTTAGAAAATGATCAAATTTCATGTTTTATATTGAAAAAATTCAGTAAAAATCTTGAAATTCTGAAATGGGACCAAAACTCGAGCACTTTTACAAACTCAGGGACCCAAAACAAGGTTATTAAAAAGTAGAGCTTGTTTTGGCTTTGTTTGGTTCGTGTCTCAAAATAGCTCAAACTAATATTTTATTAATATTTCAAATTCACCACAAATTTTAATAATTTTATTTCACATCAATCACAAATTTTAATATTAAAATCAACTTTATTTTACATCTTACACATCTCCCAACAATAAAATAACTTTATAGTTTATTTGTTATCAAACTTATAAACTAATATATTTACTTTTATCTTATCCAAATACAACTCTCCAACCAAATAAGCAAAATTTCTCGTGCAAAGAGTGCTCAACATTAGCTATTGTGGTTTGGATCGTGAGGTTTCTTCGACATGACTCATAAATTTCTTTTATTTTTTTTAAATTATTAATCCATATAAGAAGACTATGTGCTAGCTTGGATTACAGTATCGTAAAAATACTATAAGATAAATTTTAAATCATATCATTGAAAAAAAATCTCACTAATTGTAATTTTGCATCTTCTTGCTTGAAAAGAACTCTTTTTATCTTTAATTTTTCTTTTTTTTTGGGAAACACAATCCTTGGAGGATGCAACATGCAACTTTTATTGGTCGTGATTGGTCATAATTTTTATGACCGACTACTTGATGGATAAATTTGAATCCTTGTTAAAAGCTGTGAGATATTTAGGTCATTGAAGAAATTTTTTTTTTTACGACTCCTTCAATCAAATTTTATTTTTCATTAAAAAAAATCTTTCCAAATAGTTCCCCTAAATTTTGTTTTTCATCCTCCCACATTGAAGTGGTTGAATGCCTTTTCTCTTCACGTGTAGAGGCACTTGTAAGCACAAGTCCTTTTTTTTTAAAGTAAGCATAAGTCAATTTGGATATTGTTAGCTCAGCATATCCTTTTGGAATAACTCTCTCTTCTTCTCTTCAACAAATCCCTTTTTTCTTTTCTTTTTCAACTCATAATCTCTACTTATTTGCGGTTACGGAGAGCATGTGTTCAAATGAAGCAAATGGAGTACAGAAATTCAGACAACGTGCTATAACTTGTTTGGGATGAAGACTTCTTGTGGTTCTTCTTCTACTTGTTTTTTCAACAAATTAAACTGTTCTCGTTGCCACTAGTAGAAGAGGTGTTATCATGGTTGTGGTTTTACAAAGTGAAGTAAATCTTAAAGCACCTTGACTTGCTACGCCAGCTATTGAAATTGTCAATGAGAAGCCAATTTAGAGATATCATGTTCCAGTACTATCATAGATGAATTGATTGTAGTTGTTTTGTTACTTTGTAGCTTCCCCTTAGTTAATATTTCTCCTTGTTACATAACAATAGGGATTGGTATAATCTGGAAAAGTCTAAGCGTATTAAAGCATTTCGTTGTGGGGAGTATGATGACTGTATTGATAGAGCCAAAGCTTCTGCAATTCGCTCTAACAGGAGAAAATCCAATTCAGGGAAGTATGTTCGCAGAGAAGATGCTATTATTCAGGCGCTTGAGCTGGAAAACATCTTTACAACCAAGAGTCAAAGACCTAGCCCCAGTAAAGCCAATGTGCGCAGTTGTATGGCTAAAAATTTGAATAAACCGCCAAAAGTGATTATCAAGGATAGAGAAGAGCAGATTTATAGAACAAGGAAATCAACCAAAACTGAAGAAATCTGCACTACTGAGTTCTCTCAGTCTGTTATATCATTTGAAAATCCTGATCAGCCACTGGACAGTGCCAAACAGTGTATTCAGAAGGATAAATGCAAAAATCCAAACGATTCTGAAGATGAGTCCACTGAAGGAATAAAGAAAATGAGAGATCTTCAGGATTTAGGTTTAAGGACGGTGTCAAAGGATAACATGTATGCCACTAACAAGGAAACCCATACTAGAGCTTTATTTGACTGTGCTTCACACAATGGAGTTGTATGTATTGATGGTATTTTTGGCAATGGCTACAGAAAGAACTGCAAACGTTCATTTTCATATTCAGGACGCACACGGGTATTTCATGCATATCAGAATCCAAAACGGAGAAACTGCCGAAGACGTTCATTGACAAAAGTCGGGTTGGTATCAAGTAAGGTCAGTGTTCCTTTAGTCATCTGTCATGAAAGTGCTATTGTAAGAGATTTATCTAATCAAAAAATAACCCAGAAAAGTTTGAGTGTTCTCAAATCTGCTTCAATGAAGATAAAGTTTTCATCATCAAATGATAGTAGTCTGAATTGCTCAGGCACTTCAAGTGAAAAGAGCATGTTAGATGTACATGAAAAAAATGGAACTGCAGATTTTGACAGTTATCGACTTCTCTGTACTGATGATGCTCTTGATGATGGCTTCTCTAATGGCTTAGTCAATGTTCCAATTTTTATAGGGGAAAGGAGCGCTGAAGGTATGTTATGATTATCCATAACACCCCCCCCCCAAAAAAAAAAAAAAAAAAAACCAAAAAAAAAAAACACCCATTTTTTTTTTAAAGGCACTTGCTTAGTGGTACTTATGAATGTAATGTTCATGACCTAGTTTGCAAGCTTTCATTTTGTAAAGCTTGCAAACTTTCTTTGAAGCTTGGTTTTTTCCAAGGAATGTCAAACGTTGAATTTATTCTCCCTGCACTTCTTTGTTTAGGTCATGTAAACCACACTGGGTGAGTGTCAGCATTGAAGTAAATTGTGGTACTTCAATTTGAGCATATTCTTCCATTTTTTTGTCTATTGGATTCTGTACTCTCCAGAGTCAACTATTGGACCTATCTTGATCATTGTCTATACTTTAGATGTCTAGATTTGTCACCATAATGAGATGTTATATATTTGTCATTTCATTCAACCAGGTTTTTCCTGTACAACTGAGAAGCAAAGCCAACCCATTCAAGTTTGTTTGTTTTCCCAGTCTGATGATGATGATCAAACAAGCCCTTGTTTGGTTGTTAGCAGGGAAAACGATGCTGTAAGTAATGATGGTGATGAGTCCTTGATATTAGATAACAAAGGACAATTCCTGAGATGTAGATCTTTCACAGAATTAAGTGATAAGCATGAAGCTCAGATTATACTTTCTTCAACAGGCAGTAGTTCAGAGAAGGATTTTGCTTGCTCAAGTAGATCTTTGCAGTTATGTAAGAATTTAAATTCTGGCAACTCAAGCTCTTATGCTAAATCAAAGGGAGCTTTAAAGGAGATGTTTAAGTCTACCAGGAAAGTGCAGGAACTTGATAAGCATGTTGTATCAGATTCTGCTTCATGCCCAATTATTGGGATATCCAATAGCATGGATTTGGATTCTAATTTATATGATGTTGAGTTGAAGGTGCAAGCAAGCTATCATCGTCAACGGACACCTCTAGTTTCTCTTGTGAGTAAATTGAATGGTAAAGCCATTGTTGGTCATGCTATCGCAGTTGATGTGTTAGATGATGGTTCAAGCACTGCTTTGCTGTGTATTGAAGACAGGGTACCACATGTTTCATGTACAAGCTCTCCTTTATTGAAAAGGAAACTTCAAGTTGGAAGGAAATCAAGGTTTTCTCCTAGAAAGATCCGTAGGCTATCCTCAATTACTCTTGATCTCCAAGATAAGGAAAATAGCAACAAAACATTTTTTGAAAGGGTGGCAGAGGCATCTACTGTTTCTTGCATACCAATCAGGGTTGTTTTTAGCCGGTTGAATGAAGCACTGAGTCAGTCGTCGCATCCGATTAACTAAGTATTCCAGCTTTCTCTCTTATAATTTGTTGGGCTTGAACTCGTACATTGGAAACTTGATAGCTTTTTACCTACTCAGGGATATAAGCTTCAAATGTTCTGAATTATGCCAAGGAAAAGCCAAGGGCATGTACACTTTTGAAGCTTGAAAGCTCTAGCTCCTGGTGGCATTATGACCTAGGACTTAGAACATAATGTTTTTGCGCATAATATTTATGCAACTCAATGTACTAGATGGTCTTAAGGAAGTCCTGTCATGCATTAGCTTGATGCCATTCTCGTGTTGAGCAGTTATTGGTTTTGTGGGTTGTACAACTAGCAATTAATGTGCTTCCTTTTTGACAAGTATCTAACAGAGATGATATTGGTATGTTTTTTTTCTTCAGGTTCTGTTATTTTTGAATGTCCAATTACGTTTTTATTTGCTATTTTGTTCATGAATGCTGATAGTTGCGTCATCGAATTTAAGCAACAAATATTTTTTGTCATAGTTCTTTGACCAAAACATTATATTTTTCTGTGTTCTTTCAGAAGTCATTTTCTTACCTTCAAGTTGTAAACTTCAATATTTATTCTATTTTCATGTAACTTCTTAAAATGCAACTCAGCTGGTGTGCCCTTCAACTAATTACTCTTCCTTGTCTTTTATTCTTGATTGTTAAACCTTGGTTTATCAACTGACCTCAAAGCTTAGCTTGTACAGTATGACTAATGAAAGGTTTATATTCTTGCATGGCTTCTTATGTGTAATCTACTTTGAATTTTTAGCGTAATTGAATACAATGTCTTTTGATTTTTTAAATTTATGGTAAAAATAATTGAGAGACATTGGAACAAAAACTTGAGACTTTTAACTCCAATATCGTGTTAAATCTTGGATTACCAGCCAACATAAAAGCTTCATTTTATAGGTTATCACTTATGAATTACTTTATATTCTCACATTTTTATTCTTTGAAAATAATGTTTTTATTATTTTTTATAAATGTTGTTGATTCCATCATCTTTTAGCTTTTTTTGAATTGTAAGTATGCTTGAGTTCATATCAATGTATTAACCATATACGGTATGGGAGTAACACAATTACCTATTATGACAGAGGGCTATTCTCTAGATTCCTCTCATTAAAATTCTTTAAACATTCATTTCATCAATTTCATGTTATCCGTATAGGATAAACACAAATAAGTCTGAAAATTGTCATGCAAAACTTTTATGTTGTTCCAATCATACCCAAATTTTGATGTTCTGGCAAACTAAATACTCTATGCTGCTTTAATCGAAGAATTTTTATATTGTAAGCCATATTTTTTTTGCTTAAACCTAAAAGTAGCTTTTAAGCTATTTTTGGTCAGATATTGCCATATCATATCCTTTTTCTTTCTTTTATTAACTCAAGCTTTCTAAAGGATTCATATCATGATTGATTTAATAAGTTTTATGCTGGCTGTCGACTGCCTAACACAACCCTCCGCGTTTCTCATTTGGGACTTGGGACCCGGCAAAGAGGAAGAAAAATTGAGTTATTTGATCTTGCCCATGTACAAAAAGGAAGAGGGAGACCAAAGAAGATATGACAAGAAACTATAAGCAGTGATCTTAGTTACTTAGACCTAGATAAGAATTTAGTAATTGATAGAGCGCAATAGAAACAAAAGATTCATATAGCCGACCCCACCTAGTGGGATTAAGGGTTGGTTGTTGTTGTTATTGTTGTATTAACTCAAGCTTTCAAGACAGTTTTGCAGGTATGATATATGATACGCAATTCTCATACATATGAATATTGGAAGGGCAGGGTTTTTTTATTTTTGCTTATTATTGTGATCTTTAAGTTTTTCATTTTTATAACAATGATGTCATAGAAGGGCGCGGTTGTATGAGTGTGGTACTTAAGAATTTATATTGAAAAATGCTGTGTAGCCCTAATTGTTGACCAAAAGTAGCTTAAAAACTATGTTTAGTAGGAATGATAATGGGATGGGTATGGATCGAATTATGTAAAACTCATATATGCCCTGCAATCTTTCAATCCTTACTCGCCCCGCCTTGGCCTTGTCTCGCTTTTCATATGACCCATACCTGACCCTCCCCGCCCAACATCCTTTCTACCATCCCATACCCTCCCCATTTCAACCCACCCTAACAAGCTCCGATCCGACCCACCCCTTCCCATTTTATATCAATAATGATTTATTTTAAATCAAAATAAGAATATTAAATTTATTTTAATCATTTTAGGCTTAAAATTATATAATTTTATTTCATTAATTGCGGGTCATGGGTCAGGGCTACTATAAGTATATCATACCCGAACCCACCCCGCATCAAAATGGGTCGAGGTGGGTCGCAGGTTGTGGGTTGAACTCTGTGGCCCATACCTGTACCATTAGGGCCGATCGGGGCAGATTAAATGAGTTTGAGTAAAAAATATCATTTCTAATATTTAGATAAATCAATTAGATTATTTAGTAGATTAAACCCTTAATCTACTAAATAATCTAGTAGATTAAATCCAAAAGTAGTTTTGGGATATGCACTGGTTAGTTATTGGAGCCATATAGCAAGGCTCTTTATGTATTAATGTTCAACATCGAGGGAACACGGTCTTTATCAATTGTTTGCTCCAAATTTTACTATTTTAGGAACCCAAATGGTGTGCGCTAGCGGGAAGGCAATGCATTTTGCCTTGGTATAGGACTCATAGGTGAAATGGTAGGGGAAGGTGAGTTTCATCTTTATTATAGTACAGGTATGACACTGTCTCACTTGGTTTACAAGATGTTAGGTGTATAAATTGAAGTAGAGGGAGAAGAGAAAAGTAAAGGAAGAGAAGGGAGAAAAAGGAGAGGGAAGAAGTGGACTGAGTAGAGGAAAAGAATGGAGAAAACAAGGAAGGAGAGAGAGAGAGAGAGAGAGAGAGAGAGAGAGAGAGAGAGAGATTTTATTAACTTAAGCTGTTAAATACAAAGATAATAGAGCTATTTATAGAATTCTTAACCATCCAATCAAAAAAGAATAATTAGTATGAAATAATATGCTTGCAAAACTAATTAAAATACTCAAAAGGAAATAAAATACTCTATTAGGATTTTAAATCTGAAACGGAAACTATGAACACCCTCTTTAATAATCAAATAGCTGAATTATCTTTTTTGCCTCCAATGGATCTGCATCAACATGAGTTCAACGGACTACTGCTGCAACTGTAACTTTATGATTTACTATATGTAGAGGTGGCAACGGTTGATTAACTTGTTCTCTTATTTAAGATGGATCTCACTTTCTTGTTCTGGCATATGATGCTTTAATGCTCTCCAACGATGTATGGACATCCCTCAATGATGTAAGGATGCATTTTTTTATACTAGTAATTCATTTCTCACTTCGGTTAACTTTATGGAGTACGAATTCGAGTATCTTTACGAATAATTTTTGACATAAACAGGTTTACACTGCAAACACTTCATGCTCAGCAAGCCTTGGGAATTTCCTTTCTTGATTTTGGGAATGGCAAACTGGTGAGCACTTTCCAGGTGAAAAGCTGGTCTCTTATTAAATTTGTTATACTGATCTGGAGTTCATTGCATCCCTTTGTTCTGCTGATCTAATAGACCTAAGTTTCTGTTTCTCTTGTATATTTCTATTTTTGAAAGGTAGCTTAGCCATAGTTTGGATATTCCCTTTTAGCAGTTTCATTACGGCACATCAACTAGAATGAAGCATCTGATACTTATTTACTCTGGTAAGGTCTTTATGCATCTACATAACACAAATTTACTAGTTAAATAGTTGTGTTGCTAGTTGTATAGAAATATTCTTGAGAAAAGTTTAAAGGGTTAATTACTGTGAGGTCACTTGTGTCATAATTATAAATAGGTTCAACAAATAAAAATGTTTCTTTTAGGTCCCTATACTTCATATCATTTAACAAAGTAGGTCCCAATTAATGTTTTCTATCAATTTTAAATTTTGGCTGTGTTATATTAGTAAATTATAGGGACTATTTATTATATTAGTTAAACTATCATATAACTGTCAAATACTATATAATTTAGATATATAATATATATATATATATAATCTTTATTTGTAGCAATATTTATTTTTTATTGGAAATGATAAGTGGTTGTCAAAAGAAGTCTAATGAAAGATTGATTGTTTATTGAAAGGATACATATTGTGCATTGTACCTTTTCCAAAATTCCTTTAGTTTCATGCTCATCTTATACTCATGTTAGCTCAAATCTATCACTTTATTACATTTTCAAATTCGAAAAACTAGATTTTCTACATAGTTATTTCAATTTCTTTTGGGGATGAGAACACAAATATAGGAGTATCTTAGCTTGATTTAATTCAACCATATTTGATTCATTTATTAATACTTTGTCATCTTTTATATATTATTCTATTTTATTTATACGTCCCATCTTATTTTTATTAGCAATATACAACAACTATGTCTTTATCCCACTAAATAGTGTCAATTACACAAATTCTTTGTTTCTATTACAACCTATCAAATAGCAATTCATTTAGTTCTAAGTGTTTAAGGTATTTTTTTATAATTTCTTGTTATATATTTTTTTATTTTTCTTTTCTTTTTTACATGACAAGATTTAACAATATAATTCTTCTTACTGAAGTTTCTATCAGCATACTATATATATGTCCAAATTATCTAAAATGATTTTCTGTGAGCTTATCTTCAATTGAGACTACTCTAATTTTCTCACAAATTTACTCATTTTTCATTACGTTAACATTCTCATTTTTGTGATACTTATTTTTTTTTCATATGTTTCTGTTTTGTGGACTCACTCATTATCATATAATATTATTAATTTTACTATTGTCTTATGAAATTTACCTTTAAATTTGAATAAAATTTTTCATCACACAATACACTAGATATATTCTTCTATTTAATTCATCTTGTTTGAAATCTATTAATAGCATTATTTATTTCACTACCATTTTGTATGATTGATCGAAGGTATTTATTCACTCTTTCTGATAATTTAATACACGAGCTTTTTATTTTGAGTAAATTTGCACTTAATATATTTCATTATTAGTAATATATGTTTATTTATTATTATAATTTTGTTATTAAATTTTGACGTTAATTCTATTTAAATTTTTTTAGCTACAGTGACCTATTTGTTGTAATTGGTTGAAGTACAAGGAAGTGAAAAATTTTAAAGGATAAATTGAGAATTTTATGTTGAATTAACAGAAAGAAGTGATGAAAAGACTTACATTATTACAACAACGGATGTAGGGATTTAAAAAAGTTTTTATTTGTTGGATTTATTTGTTATTATGATTTTGCTATAAGAATTTTGTAGTAATTTACCAAAATTTTAAATACAAAAGTGTAATTTTTGATGTTTTTCTTGCTGTACAAATATGTGAAGCCATAATAATAAAGATAGAAGAAAATCGCAATGATCCTGCCTGCCTGTTTAGTGCTCATAGAGAATACTATTTGAAATAAACGAGTGAAATAGAGATTCAGTTTAATGATCTCATCAGATATTTTGGGCCTAAAATTTTGTTTGAAAAAAAATGAGATTCTCAATATTAACTAAAAGGATAATTACAAAAGTAATTTAAAAAACATCATTTTACATATGATTTTATAATTGAAGTATAATGTATTTTTGGATAGTTAAATTAACAGGACAAAATAAGAGATGTCATTAACTTCCTACTCATTAAATTTCATTCTATAAATATTACATCCATATTAAAAATGAAATATAATTAAATAATTAAAATATCAAAAAATGTCTAAAATAAATATATATATAAATCAATTACTTGCAGCCACTGCAACAAAAAGAAAATGGAAGGCATTTATTTGCTTGACAATCTGTAAAACAGAGAGAGAGAGAGAGATTATGTTAATTTTTCGAAAATAATTTTAAACTAATCTTATAATTAAGAACTATTCTTAAATTGTAACCTAAAACTTAAGCTTATTGATCAATTGACTGATAATTTAACTTAGCATTAGAATCAAAATTCTTCCAAATCACCCAAAATTACTTTTAACAGATGATTATTTGCCAGAAAGTCAAAATAATTTAGGAATATAAAATAATTTTAGACCATAATTTACAATATAATCTTTCACATCTGTTGGTTGTGATTTATGAAATAACCTTTCAAAACATAGATATTACTAGAATCAGCTTAAACTCGAAATACACAAATTTAACTAGCTCAAACTCAACTCACAAGTAGGACATATTTACCTAATGTTATTTTAAAATAACGTAAATATACAAAAGTATATTTTTATGTATATAAATATAAATAGAACCTTATATTCCTATTTAATATTTATAAGAGCTGAAATTCAACTAAAAATGAAACTCAAGCTCAAATTGTTTTTCAAAGCACAACTCAAGCTCATTGAACCTAAATTCGAGCAAATTTCGACCAAGTTATATTTAATGCCGCAGATTCACAGGTAATTGAACACTCCAAACCGTCAAGAATGACAGCAAAGCAGACAAGATTTTACTGGATCATGCAAACTTCCATCAATTTCAAGATATATATATATATATATATAT
>JAEMOT010002411.1:66340-115094 GCA_019297695.1 Apostasia ramifera | reverse complement strand
ATAAATTAATTTATTTATAGTATTTAATTAATATATTAATAATATAATTAAGATCAAGGCCAATTTAGAAATGTGAAGTTCATCGTTAAAGAATATGGTGTAAAATAAGTGAAATGCGTAAAATTTAAATAAATATGGTGTGATAGTGATAATATTTATGAATTAATGGTAAAATGTGTAATTTCGTGTAAATTTCATGTCATGTCATGTATGTAAAAACCCCCAATATATATATATATATATATATATATATATGATGCTCAAACCATAGATTAGATTTTTTGGCAAAGCAGAGCATTCTACCATTATATCACTATTAGGACGATGCAAACTTCAAGTGACCAGTTACCTCAAACAAATATCTACAGATAAAGAGCAGCACTGACAAGAACAGCAACCAAAAACTGGATGCACACCTGATTTGAGATGAAGCCTCGGAGATGTTGAATCTCCGCGCTAAGAGCAGCAGCTGCTCTTCTGGCCCACAGGCTGTCCCTTCATCTGCACGGTCGCCGGTCTGCTGGTGTTTATAGCAGGCTGGCTTGCCATCCTGAAAGCCATAGAGATCATGATCTATTGTATTATTTGAAGAATCAAATTGATGGAAGAAGGAATGAAACTAAAAATGACAAAGCATACTGATACAATAAGACCAGCGCAGGGTCGTGTTTCTATTGTGCTCTTATGCCAAAAGTAAAAAAATGAGACAAACTTACAGTAATCTAAGCATGAACAAATGAGGTAAGAGTCTGGAGTAAATTTACTGAGTACCAAAAATCAAACGACATTTAGATGTCACCTCTCTCGTATAAATAGATCAACAGTAAAAAAAATCAGGAGAGGTATAAATAAGAGGTTAGGATCTAATTTCATGGCAAAGAAATTGGATGTTGAGATTGTAAGGACAAACTACTTTTAGATCCACAAATTTTAAATTTTTTAACACTTTAATGTATAACAAATAAAAATTACGAAATAACATAAGATATCTAAGTAACATTAATATTTAAATAACATGAACATTCATATTTTCATTGAACCAAATGCCCCCTTAATAACAATAGAAAATAAAAAAAATAGGCATCACAAACAGCAACAATAATTAAAAATTTCAATATTTGACCCAATCCAATGGTCAACTTGACATAGGAATGTTTTTTCTTTTTTGAAAGAAGGAATAGTTGGAAGATGGGATTTAGTGGGACTACACCAATTTGAAATTGGTAAATTTGAACCATAAAAGCAGCTTGAGTAGGGTTGTCTCTAATTGAGACTAGACTTAGTTCAGCTCACAATTATTAGCCGATTACAATCATGTTGTGATCATATAGAGCTTTGGCTGTCATGAACAACTTGAATTGAACCTGAATCATATTGACTGACCCACTGTGTCACACCTAATGCTAATGGAGACAAAGAATGTAGAACTTATTCTAAAATACAGCATCACAAAGTAGGGTTTCACATGCTCACCTATTCTTAATCTCAGCCGCCATTGTCATGAATGCTTGCTCGACATTGGTAGCATCCTTCGCACTTGTCTCTAAGAAGGGAATTCCTATCTCATCTGCCAAAGCCTTCACAGAGGCAACAAATGAAAAGGTAAAAATCCGCAAGGCTGAAGTGATGGGAATGCACATGTAGAATTATCTTATGTTGGCCAACAATAAGTTGTGATACTTAATATATAAATAATAAACCACTTGCCTAAGTTTTTGCGTTAAACGATATCCATTCATTTGTATATTGTGCCCAACATAGGCCTCTAGGTATTTCTAGGGGTGGCAAATGAGTTGGTGGGTCGAGTTCAGCCCGAATCAAATCCAATTTAACCTAAATAGCTCAACTCGAATTAAACCTGATTATTAAACAAGTCAAAATCAATGACCCAAACCCAAACTTATTAATAAACAAGTCGGGTCAACCCACCAACCCAACCCATGTAAAGAACAAAATTTCATAAATGAGTTACTCGAACTCAACCTGATTATGTACGACTTGAACCTAATCTGTTTAATAAATTGGTCAAAATTTATAACTCATACTCGAAATTCCCAGGTTGGATTCACAGATAGGCATATAATACCATCCCTAAGTATTTTTTTCCAAATAAGTGGTATCAGAGTCGATGATTTGGTTGAGATCAAGTGGTTCATGTGGGCGTTCCCATTGGTTTCCTGTGATGACCATGGCTAAGTGAAATCCAAGAATGGGTTGCTTCCAATGTTGCTACTGGGTAGTTGAGCAAGCTCTTAATATATATATATATATACTTGATGGGTTAAAACGACCCATTTGGACGAGAAAAGACTAATGTGGAAGAATTATAATGTGATGGGTATTGGGAATGCACGTGTCAAATTATCGCATTCTCATAATCAACAATAAATTGTAGCAATTAACATACACATGATGGCCTAAACTCACGGGCCTAGGTTTTGAGTTAAATAGTACTCATTCACTTATGTATTGGTTTCAACTTTGGCCTCTAGGTATTTTATCCTAACACAAAGATCGAAGTTGATTATACTGTAATATGCATTTGCTTATTGCCCAATATAAGTATGGAGATCATCAGGTACCTTTCCTGCTTCATAAGAAACAACCCTTTGATCAGTCAAATCACACTTGTTTCCTACCAAGAGCTTGTTCACATTTTCTGTTGCATATCGATCAATCTCATTCAGCCATTGCTTGACATTGCTAAAACTTTCTTGGTCGGTCACATCATACACAACCTAACAAAAAATTTAACAACTTATGGTTCATGAACATTTAAAACAGGGAGCATTTACAAGCCCACATTTAAATTCTCCCAGAATTACATATTTCACTCATCTTCCATATAACTCTGGGAGCCCCGAAATCTCATAAACACGACAACCTAACCTTGAAAACCTTTTTTACAAGCCAACTTGTCGTGTATAAGAGATTTGAGGGCCTTGTTATTCAGAGATAATTTGAGGGTGGGCATGTACACCTCCCTAATAATAAATAAGCAGAAAAGAAGACGATCAATGACTACAATTATGCCATGAGCACCACGGTAGTAACTGCTTGTGATTGTACGAAAGCGCTCCTGGCCGGCAGTATCCCACTAGAAGAAAAAGACATCAAGTATGAACAAAGGCTATTTATTTTCAATTATTTTAGCTGCATTAACTTAGTGCTTACTATTTGTAATTTAATAGTTTTACCATCTTGCTCCACAGTGCGAATTTTCTGTAGTAACAAAGGCAAGCAAAGTCAAGTCAAAAAAGGAAGTGAAATGAAAAAGGGTATAAGATTAGGCCTGCAAATGTATTGGGTTAGGTCAAGAACAACTTGTCCTGGAACCAATCCTTGAATATTCAAGTCAGATCTTGATTCATATCAGGTCAAGTTTCTTCCACAGTTGACCCGGATTCAGATTAGATTCAGGTCAAGTCAAGTCTAAACCCAAATAACCAAGTATTTCTTACTTACAAACTCATTAAATATTTCAAGTGATGAAAATAATTATAATGACTTCCGAAAATATTCTGCATTTGTAATACAAAAGAGTAATATGAGTTCATTTAGAAACTTTAAAAACATAAAAAGTCCATATCCAAATGAAAATTATAATTATTTTGCACTAAGGACATAATAATATATGTATTGTATATTTAACTCTAATCAAGAGAAATGGGTCGGGTAATTGGTTTACATGTTGGCACCATTAGCTAGTTAATCTAACCAATTTGCAGGCCTAATAAGACTACAGATATATTACTCACAAAGTCAACGCCAATTGTGCTGATATAGCTCTCCAAGTAAGAATCATCCTGTATGAAGACAACATAAATTTCATACAAAAACCTACAATCGTTTTACCAAGCAGCTACTATAAAATCAAATCAAAGACAAAGGCAACTGATATCTGAGAAAATTAGATTATACATATCACAACAATGTATGATTACATTCATGCGTCCACCAATATTATGAAGTGGTGATAGAGGATTCACAAAAATACAGCTAATACAAAATATAACAGCACGGAAATCTCCAGTAACCTTAGCTTTACAATATCATTCTATGATAGTAAGGAACTTTCATCAAATTTGAAGTACTATTTTCAAATCTCAAGGAAGAAGAATGCGGAGGATGTGAAGGGGTAATTGGTTTATTTTAATTTAAACTGCAGCCTCATCATAAATGTATTGCTATTTGAATGTAAGGGTTATCTGTGCAGTACAGCTATTTGAATGTCACTGTAACATGCCATAATCTACTTACGTTTACTATCAAGGTCTTTTGCTTTCTTCTTAATATAAGGAAATATCCAAATTCATGATGACTACCTACCAACTGTTTTGCTGAAAGGACATATTAACTAATTTGATCTTGCAAGCTTGAGGAAATCTAGCTTGAGCCTTGTTGAGATTCATATTATTAAAGATCCCAGTGAATGACAAATGATATTATTTTAAATAATGTTACACTGTAAAAATAAAATGTCCAAATGAGTTCTTAATTTATCATGCCAAACAGTGACAATTGAATGAAAAAAATGATATACCGCAAATCTTAAGAGAAGACATGATTTGCCAACTCCAGAATCCCCAATTAGCAAAAGCTTGAAAAGATAGTCACTGCAAAATAGAAACTAATTAAATTTGGCATCACATTTTTACAATAACATCAAATCAACCTATATATTTCTTTTCCATTGTTTCTACTGCCTTCTTTTTCTTTTCCAATTATGCAAGAGAACTGCAATATTTCACCTATATTTGGAAACAGTTTCAAAATATGAAAGAACTCAATAACCAAAAATTCCTAAGACTGAAAATCTATAGCTTCAATGTAACAATCAAAGTGATTCCAAATTCCAAGACACTGAGCACAACAGTCCTAAAATTTATGCATGTCAAGCCTTTAATAGCACACATGCTGCACTCCAAAATGCAGGCAACCAAGGAAGATCTTTGGGAGAAAGTAGGATAGTCCTTGCAATAGTCACACAGCACAAGAACTGTCGAGTCTGTTTGTAGTCATATGCTATATGTGCTATTGAGTTAACATCAAGCAGATGAATTTCGCATTAAAACTATCAATAAAAAAGGCACTCAAAAATCTTGATACATGGTTTACACAGAACAGTTAGCACCTTATGTAATCAGTAACAGCTTTTGAAGAGTTCTGTGAAATCAACTATAACAAGAGAAACGATTGTGATATATAACCAAAAGAACTAAAGCATACCTTCAAATTTTATAGAGATAATGAAGGCTGCTAGTCATACATATGAAACATGAAAAATTCTAAGGTAAATCACCTCTGATTATGTTAGTGATAGGAAACGTGTGGAAAGCCATTCCAAGGAACAGTACAAAACAACTGATAAGACCTGCTTTCCTTCTAAAGCAGAAAATGCAGTTGACAGGGTTAAATAAGTATGTAAGCGCTGCGACCAAGTTTGGGAGGAAAAAAACAAAATCTAACATAATGACACCTTAATCTCAAACTTAAAACAAGCATCGCCATCATCCTTCCATAACAAAGTTATTGCAAATAGCAAACCCTAACGATACTGGAAGGAGAGAACTGCACAAAGTTTAAACTACAGATAAAAGAATGCTAACACCCTAATAAGATAGTAAGAGCGGAAAGTCGCAAGTAAGTATTAGCTAACAACATCCACCGATAAAGGAAGGAAGCCCTGGGCAAGCAAAATTGGACTACTGAAATCCCTAATGCCATAGAGCTAGCAGGGAAGCGGAGGAGATTTACTATTCCGGACTCATGGCGGAGATTCCGAGATTCCCGAACGCCTCGCTCGCGAAGTGGAATCAAGAATGTCGGCAGCCGGGCGAAGACGATTTTCTCCGCCGGTCCTCCAGGAGGCCAAGCGGCTGATATGCAATATTTATGCAACGAAGCTGAGGCATATATATATATAAATGTTATAATTTATATATAATTTTAATGACTAATAATATTAAAAGTTTAAATATTAAATATATAAAATAATAAAATTTTAAAAACAAGTATGTGATTACTTTTGAAATAAATTATATATTTTATTTAAATTTTTTAAAATTAAGTATTTTAAAATAAATGTTGATTAAGTTTATGTAATTCATTTTGATATCATTTTAATGGTGCGTAATTCTTACATATTTGCTGCAAAGAATTAAAATTATTAATGTAATATATATATATATATATATATATATATATATATGTTTTTAAAAATATTTAACTATAATGAAAATGTAAAATACTTTTTTACTAATATACTATTAAAATAGTAAGTATTTCTTTAAAAATTTATGTATAGTTTGAGATTAGGTAGGTATCATGTGTATCTACTCTCTTTTAATAAATACTTATTTTTTTGGGTGATTATCTACCTAAATACTTACCTAATTCTCTGGAATGGAACGTCCGATTAAGTGGATTAGATAGTCCAAATTTCTACTAGTTTATCCGATCATGCTTGAATGGACCGTCTGTTATAGAGATGGGATAATTTAATTATCAATTAGTATTTTAATGTCGTTTAGCACCATGAGGGACTACTAGCCTGTGTAGTGTGATGTTATTGGTGGGCAAATGGTCACCGTTAGCCAATAAAATTAGAAGAAGGACTCATTTGAAATAATAATATAAATTAAGAGACCTAGATGAAAGAATTTTCTACTTGTAAGATAATACCTCCAAATTTTAGCAATCTCTTTTCACATTTACCCCCATTTTTTTCTTAGCCCACTTATTACCAAATCTCATCTATAAGACCCCATTTGTCTAGGAGTTTAAAATTAACCTGGTTTAATTTTAATCAGACATATCACATCACACATAAAATTTAATATTAAAAATTAAATTTATTTCACATCCTACACATATTACTAAAATAATAACTAACTTATATCACATCCCTCACATATTCCAATATAATAACTAACTTTATTTCACATCATTCACAACTTTCAATAAAAAATATCTCTATCCAAATTTAATTTTAACCTTCTTAAATTTAACCTTACAAACAAACACACCCTAAGAAATTCAGAATCAACTCCATTAGAATAAAAAAAAATTAATTATATATATAATATCATATTTAATAAAAATTAGAAAAAATTTCAATTATAAATTATATTTTATACATTTACATTTATTTTCATCATATTATTTAATACAAATTTGATCTTTATTTTAATTATGATAAAAAATTTTAGATTCTTGCCATTAATTTAAATGAGATAGAAATTTGATCATTCAAAATGATGATATCTAGTTATTAAGAATAGATTATTAATAATTTAAAAGTCAATAAAAATTAAAATGAATGATCCTATTGCTGAATAATTTTATTATGAGAATTAGAGTATTTTAGATTAAAGATTGACTACAGTGTATAAAAAAGAATATTCTATTATAATCAATAAAATTTATGAATAATAATTAAATATTTAAAATGTAATTTATAATTAATTAATTTTTTTATAAATTTTATAATATTTGAGAATTAGATTTAAAATTTATAATATTTGTTAAATTCATGTTATATATGTAATTGCTTAAAAACAAAAAACTCCATGAGCCCATCCCGACCGTTCATCCACTCCACGGCCACCATTTATATTTTGGGTTGCAGTTTGTTCTTTCTGATATTAGGGTTTTTGGAACCCCGAATCGTCTGCGTTATATTTCACTTCCGTCAAACTCGAGCTGCCGAGCTCCTCCCATGGCGGCTGCCCCTGCGCCTCCGGTTTCGTCTGCTCCGTCAGCGATGGAGGTCAAACTATTCAATCGCTGGTCCTTTGAGGATGTCGAGGTTAGTCTACTGCTGATCCATTTTCTTCGTGTTAACAGCTGTTCTAAGCTTTAATTCCATCAGCTGATCTGGCGATATTGTTCCTTTCTTGTTGATCCGATGCTTAATCCGCATGACATGAGTTTCACATCATAATGGTGTTATTTGATACATATTTCGTTAGGAATTTGATGATTTTTTCCCTGTTGATTGCGATGCTTCTCTTGATAGATGTTCGGGCAACAGCTCTGAAGTCTTTTATTTCTAATGTTCCAATACAGTCCCCATCTCTCTCTTTTTTGCACCAGCTTGTATTTGTTTTGTAATTAGATAACTGCTCTACGATCTGAACGACCGTCTTTTGTGTGCTTTGCTTTGATTACGAGCTATACTGCTTTTGTTTCCGTTTATTTTCTTGTTGTTCTATTCAATTGTTAACTTGAGACAGAAATTGAATAAATTGTTTGTAGTAATTTGGTCTTAGTAATGTGGTCTTGGTATTTTGGTTGTCTATTTCTTTCTGTGCATCTATACTATCTTTGTTCATATGCAGCCAGATATAACATGCTTCTGTAATCATCATTTTAGTAGCATTATTCCAACTATTTAGGGTGAATTTTGTTAGTAATAAATTATAAAATCCCGTTGATAACATAAAATTGAGTTACTTTGGAGATGCCTTAGCACAACCATTCCTGTTGGGTTACCTCGAACACTCCCAATAAGCATCAAACTGAGCAGCTCTTTCATTTCCATTATATATACTCTAAATAGCTAGTAATTAGTTTTTATTTTATATTTTCAGTGAGTGCTACTCCCACATCATTGTTCAATAAAAATTTACAGGTTTTTTTAACAACACATTAAATTTCAAAACTCACGTTGCCAATTGAGCCACCAATTTTAATATTTAGTCATTATGATTTTAATTGAAAGAACCTATATGTATATGTGTGTGTATAAATCAGGTATTACCCTATTTCATCCATTTTTATTTATTTAAGGACGCCTACTTCTTCTTTATTAAATCACAAAAGATGCACCCAGGCTTTGTTGTACTAATTTTAAGTCCAATATCTTCCATTGCCCTCCACTGTTTTAACTTTCTATAGTTGCTCTTGTTAAAATTGTCAGCTCAAGATTTTGATTTCCTATGTTGTTTGTTTGTTGACTATAATGGTAATGCACATTAGGTTATGAATAGTTCTGAACATTGAAATCTCTCATATTCATTTCTGGATGCTTACTTTGTTGACATTTTTGCATTTCAGATCAGTGACATTTCACTTGCTGATTACATTGCTGTAAATCCTGCCAAGCATGCAACTTATCTTCCTCACACTGCTGGCCGGTACTCCGTCAAAAGGTTCCGTAAGGCACAGTGCCCAATAGTTGAGAGATTGACTAATTCCTTGATGATGCATGGTCGCAACAATGGCAAGAAACTGAAAGCTGTTCGAATTGTTAAGCATGCTATGGAGATTATCCATCTTCTGACTGATACAAACCCCATTCAGATTATTGTAGATGCTGTCATAAATAGGTGATTGCTTTCATGACCATTCATCCAGCTTGATTCCTGACCTGTTTAGATTTATATTATATGATCCACAGTTATTTTTCCTTGAAATTTGTATTACCTACTATTTGAGAACTATTAGAAACTTAGTTGTCATACCCATTTGCTCTTCTGACAGTCCTCTTTATTTTTGTTTTGGATCTTCAGAGACTGAAATTTATTTGTAAGCTATTGTAACCTGCCAGAATAAAGCTTAACTCTATAGGCTAAATTCAGAACTTAATTTGTTTTGGATAAATTCCACAAGTCTCTGGAGTTATGGACTATTGGACTCCATTGCATGTAGGTTCTGAAAGTCTTAGATATCATGTGGGTTCTCCAGGTTTGGTTTCTCGTTGTGTTTTAGTAAGCGGTTTAGGCTTTATGATCGATCTTATAGAAATTACTATACTTATTGCAGAGCAGATGCAAAACTAGGTTTTGAAAGAGACTGTTGACTCTACGTATTGTTAGGTGCTTGTACCTATAAACCTGTAGGTTACTGGTCCCAACTAATATTTGATATAATATTAATTTATTTATTTTTTCATGTCACGAAATCATATTTTAAACAATCCTGACTTGTACATTGTTATAGTTAGCCACAAGACCTAAGTGATCCAATATTATGCAAGTTTATCTCTTATTCGGTTTGCATAAAAATGCACATCATTTTAATCCCTGCATGCATGGTTTTCAGTGGTCCTAGGGAGGATGCAACTAGGATTGGATCTGCTGGTGTTGTTAGGCGTCAAGCAGTTGATATTTCGCCTTTGCGGCGTGTGAACCAGGCAATATACCTACTGACAACTGGTGCTCGTGAGAGTGCTTTCAGAAACATCAAGACAATTGCTGAGTGCCTTGCTGATGAACTGATTAATGCAGCAAAAGGCTCTTCCAACAGGTGAGCCTTTTCAAATGTTTCTTTTTTTTTAAAATGTATTCATTTAGTTGTTTTATGTGATTAGAAATGACTAGACCAAAGAGAGGTGGACTTGGCAGTTATAATGATAAGATGAGGGATGCATGTTTAAGGCCGATTGAGTTGTTTGATCAAATTCATTGTAACTTATAGAGGCTTGTTGTACTTAAATGTGAGTGAATTTAAGTCACTACACTAGAAAAATGGTAAAAGGCCAAAAATGCTTGAGATATATTAATCACACTTGATCTTGATGCAATGAAAGAGAAAACCATGTAGCCGACTCTAATTATTGTTATTGCTTTGAACTTTGATCAGCTATACCCACAGCCCGACTTGAGTTCAATTCATGCTAAATATTGATTCAAATATTGAGTGATTATCAATCTGTAGGTTAGACTTTCACCCTTATTTTGGCTCGCTTTCTATTTTCTATGGTCTAATCTGATCCATTGTGACACATGGTTTACTTTCTCACTTTTTCCAAAGTAGCCATAGTTGGTTGTTATGGGCTATTGTACTCCAATATCACAATTGATAGTAAAAAGAGAGGAGAAAGCAAAAAAATTGAGTTGGTATGATCATTAGACATGACATGATTCATTCGTGCAGCTGAATGGACAAGCAAACTCACATGTATGACCTCATTTAGTTTACAATTAGCACTTTGTTTTAGCGACTTCGGTTTAAAATTAGATTGTCCACAAGAGAACTATTTAATGCATCTTTTCTTTATTTCTGCAGCTATGCAATCAAGAAGAAGGATGAAATTGAGCGCGTTGCCAAGGCCAACCGTTGAACATGGTTCCCCAGACTCAAGCCTTTTTGTATTGTTTCGTGCTCATGGTCTAATATAATTCTCTGAATTTCTTCCTAGATTAATGCTTTCAGGTTGAGGGACTTGGAATTTTTTTTCCTAATATATTTTGTGCACATTGAACTTTGCATGAGATTTTGTTGTTTAATTTGGCAGTTTATGTTTTCTATTGAACTATAAGTTACTACTATATCATTGGATGTGCTACATCTTTGCCTACCTTATATTGCCTCTGTTCTTCCTATTGGTTTGATTTTTATTTTTTACATTTATCTTGTATGTGATAATTTTTAATATTGAAATTTATATGAGATGTAAAATAAATATCGAGTTTTTAATGTTGAAAATTTTATAGGTCGTGAAATTCTGACTTAGGGATGGCATTGAGCTGGTTTAACTCTAAACTTGTGTTTTGTTTGAATGATAGAATTCTAACTCTAGTTAAATTTGGGCAACGCTGATCCTTTTTTTGAATTAAATGTGTTTTTAATTATAGGTGTTGTGTATTTATCGGTTGATCATAAAATAATTTTATTTGTTATATACGCTTGTTAATTATTATTATATACCAATATTAAGAAAATTATATTTGTATTTAGAGAGTTGGAGTTCAGTTTTAATTTTAACTGATGAGCTAATTGATTTTAGTTATGAGAAAATTATATAAATTTTGAAATCTATTTAAGTTGGAGCAAGTTGCAAGTTTTGTATTTCAAATTTAAATGTAAATTTATGTAAATAATTTGTAAATTTATAGATAGTCACCTGCAATGATTGCAACTATTTTATGATTTCCATTATAAAAAAAACCTATTTTATGATTATTACAAAAGTTTTGTTCTTAGTAGTTATGTTAGCCAAGAAATTAAATAAATTTTAGTTAAAAAAATTATTATCACTTATGCAATTATGTGTTTTAACTTTTATAAGTAGTAAAAATTATGTACTTTTCCCCCTCATAAATAATTTAAAGTTAACTTTAATATTGTAACGTGATAGAGTGGCGGGAGTTGACTTTATCATTAGAGATTATATAGTAATACTTATTAGAGGCTGTAGCAAGAAAATTTTTACTACTATTTTTTTTACTATTAAAAAGCATATTACATATGAAGGGTTGGTCGTTGCAAGTGAAGCATAAAATATTACTGGCATTTGATTGGAAGGTGATTCTTTGGAGGTACTATAACTTATCTAAACTTGATTACAATAAAGAAGACATTCAGTTTCAGTGTAAGCATTTGCAAATTTAGTTGAAAATAAGACTGTAGAATAATATGAATATTGTGATTTCACATAATATTTATATTGTGTTTATAATCATTTTAGTCATATTTAATAATATTTTTGATGAAAAAATTTATTTAATAGTTATGTCATAACTCACGAATTTATGTACTTATTTTAATATTTATGAACCTATTCTTATCAAAAAAATAAAAAAAAACTTATAAACCCATTTATATTACTCATAATTTTAAAAATTTATATGATATTCAATTCTAAAAAAATAAGAATAATATTTTTTTTATTTGATATGTGATCTAATTCATCTAAAATTTCACTTAAAAATATTCAACTAATTTTTTATATTTATTTTATATTATATACATATTTTAATAATAAAAATTACTTTTATTTTACATTTAATTTAAATTTATTGTTAATAATTTATTTTATTTTATATTTATATAAATTTTAATTAAAAAGATCAATTTTTTAACATTTTAAATATAAATTTTAATATCTTCTGTTAAAAAATATATTATTTTTAATATTAAAATAATACCAATTAAAACTAGATCCGTCAAGCTGCAGCCCACTGCTCTCTCCTCGACTCATCGTCCCCGCGTGCTCTTCAAGTACGGAGCAAACTGGCGGCGGAATAGATACCTTCTCCACCGTCAAGCAACAAGGTTCCCTGGGCCTTACGTGGTAAGCGCATCAGTCTTTCGTCGGATCGAATAGGTTTCGGTGCAGAAGGAGACCGAAGCTTTTGTAGGGTTTCGGTAGGCGGGTGCTGGAGCTCTGCACTCTCGGCCATGACGTCTCCCGGAGGTCCGGTCCATCCCCTCCGGCCATCATTGCTCTTCCGCCTCGTTATCTTCTTAGTCACGTGCTTTGTCGGGTTGAGGAATGCTCCTTTCGCTGCTGCGTCAGACGACGTGTCACACGACGACGAATTCGCCCATAAATCAGAAGCCTGCAATAAGGAGTTCCAGTTGGTAATCTATGGATCTATTTCCATTCTGCCTCATTTTTTTGGTGAATTACGAGCTTTTTTGTAGAATATTTTGATGCCTACAGAGCCTTAGCTTGCCAGGGGTGCGCCTTCTCTATGCCGGTGAGAATTAGTTTTTGTCGACCAAGATTGGGTGGACGAAATCGAGTGAAGAAGTGCAAGGTGAAAAGTAGTGAGAAGACAAAAAGCATTACACACAATTTTGATGTGGAAACCTATGAATCTCGGAGAAAAACCATGTTACCAAGGATGTCGTTGGATTCTCCGCTGCATTTATGTGGTGGAGAAGGCATTTGCAATGATTTAGTTATGGGAGTCCGCATGCTATAGGTACTTTGTCTTTGTTGGAACTAGTGTTGGAATGGGAACTACTGCAGTCACTTTAAGAAAAGGCGACTAGCTACCATGTTACTGTTTAGTCTGTTTAGGTGTGACAACTTTTCTATGAAGATCATGTGTATGCAATAGACAAGTCAGTTGCTGTAAACCGCCGAACAATATACACTTCCTGGAAGTCCTAGATTAGTGCCGATTGAGAAGCTTTTGGCTTGTGTTTTGATTGACTTTTGCAAGATAGTTTAATAGCCTGCCATGTATATGACTGAGATGCTTCACTTATTTTCTTATTAGCATCTTCCCCCATCAAATAAGTGATGTGCTGTTAATTAGGGGATACCATGTGGGAACGAAAGGGCATATAAATAAGTGATGGTTTGGTGGTGTGACTTTCTTCCACAAGTTTTGTTAGTGGATTTTAGTAAAATGTCTTCCTTTTATAGGAAGTCATCCAAGGTGCTGAATAGGAGCAACGAGAGCCATAGGATAGGAAGCAAGATGCAGAGTCCTCACAGAAATTCCTTCCTACAATTGCATGGGCTACAAAGGAAGGAGTCGGGGATTCACAGAGTCTCTCTTTTGTTCAAGAGAATCAATTTGTCTTTTGCCTTCTGAAGCATGTTGGGTAGAAGAGGCGACGAGAATTGCAAACCTTGTGCAAAGCATTGCTAAGACTAGGGCTTTTGAGGAATTCTCATCTTATTAGACTGGCAGCTCTATGAGAGATTTGGAAGATTTGTTGAGGAAATTAGCTTAAGAAGAAGCATTGAAGGATTTTTTATTTTCCTTGTGAAGGTGCGAGAAAAGCTTGGCGAAGAGTGACCCCTTGAGCATTTTCAAAGGAGTATTGCAGAGGAGGGGGTGCAAGGTGAAGCAAGAAGGCATGATGCTACTACCAGCACTTCGCTGATCGACGTTGATGTCAAAAATATAAAATCTTGCTAGGAGAAGGATACCTATGAATCAAATGCTAAGGTACGAGAGATGGAATAAGGCAAAATTATGGTTGAGGGAAAATGTCATCTTAGATCTTAAGCAATGACCCTTCAAAAAAAAAAAGATCTTAAGCAATGAAGTTTGCCAAATGAGGAATTAAACAATGTTGTTGAACAAATGTGGTTTCCTACAAATAAGTTTGTTGGTCTCTAGCACAACTTGGATGTAGTTTCATTTTCAAGGGAGTCATTACCTATCAAGAATGTTAATGAGGAAGAAAATAAGTCTTTTGATTCTCTACTAGGAAGCCCAGAGATGGCATGTCTTTCCAATGACGTTGCGCTTTTGATTAGCGCCTTTTACAACTTAAAACGAGAAGTTATAGAGAAGCTTGATGAGGTCTTCTATTGGATGGATGAAGTATATGTATATGGCTTGTCGTAGAGGCATATTAATAGTATTTGACTCCAAGTATGGGTTTTGGAGAAGTTCAATAACAGCCTAGAAGACAATAATGCCCTGTTGCTGGAGTTGATGGATTCTTCAAGGCCTTCAAAGCGAGATTCACACGAGGAATGGTCGGGATAAGGGCCAAAATGTTTTGAAGGCCAAAAATGCTGATCAGAGCAGGAGCAAGATAACCTACGTTCTTATGAGAGCATGTCGGCGAATACTTTCTAGTTCTACAAAAGGTGGAGTTAAGGAAGACCGACAATATTAGTCTTGTTACGGTGATGCATTCTGAGTTTGCAATCTTGCTTTAAGCATAATGTCAAAAAGTCAATTTTTTTAGTTTCGAGCCTACCTCTTTTCTTTCCGGAAGTACTTCGACATCTTTTCCTTACAAGGCCTAGTATTTGACTTCGACGACATTAGAATCTGTCGGTGTCGGTGCCTCCTACAGCTTAACCGTCTTCTGTCATCTTAGGTCATTCAATGTCATGTTTAATGACCATATCTCATGTCATTTTTGGTCATTCCCTTCTCTATTTTCGTCACAGATCCTTTCACATTTAATTACATGGTGTCTATACTTTGAATGTGGATATGGCCAAATACCTTAACTTTGCTACCTCATTTTATCCTTTATAGGTGTCAAGTCCTTCCTCTCTCTGATACGATGAGTTTTAGTGTGACCCTATTACCATTCATTAATTTCAATATTTGCATCTCAACTTCACTAATCTTTTGGATATTTTATCATTCAGCTACCCAACATTCACACCCATTTAATTTTAATGATCAAATAGTAGTTTTATAAAGCTTTTCTTTCAACTTAGATAGGTATCTTCTTAAGACATATTCAGTTCGACTTTAGGAAGCATGACTAGTATATTGGCAACATGACTGGTTGGTTTCATGATTATATGGCATAGCAGTTGTCAGTTTCTTAGGAGATTCTTGTGACATGAACCTGTAGCAGACACTACCTTTTTGTTCCTAAACTATGGCACCTATTTTACTTATATGTATGATGTACTTGTGTGATAGTCTAGTTTAAATGTTGTTTGCAACAAATATAGTTTTTTGCAGCATTCTCTTGTTGTGTTCTTGTGTATCTCTTATATATTGCAATTTGAAGTGCCCTGTAAGCCTCTGTTGCTAGTGAAACTTTTGCCAAATATATATGGCCATGCTAGATTTCTAAACTTTTATTTGTCTAAAACATTGATATATGAGTCTTAAAAGAAGAAAAAAGACTGATATATCGTGCCTGATAACTATTATGTTCTGGAAAATTTAGGCTCTGTGTTATATTTTCTAACAATCTTTTCTCCAGGTTAAGGTAAGGAACTGGGTAGATGGCGATGAAAGCATGGACATAGTTGGACTAAGTGCCAGATTTGGCGCCTTTTTGCCTAGGCAAGCTTCTGAAGCTCATCAATGGCCTGCAACTGCTGCAAATCCTTTAAACTGCTGTGCTAATTTGACATCAAAGGTCTTTTTATGACTTGTCCTGCATGCTTTCTGTTTGTTTTATTTCCAAATTTATGTGCTTTTGTTTGGATTTCATGACTCATGAGGCATTTTATTTTGAAGTTTTTTTTGTATTTATCATTCAGTGCGAGGGACATTAGTTCTACAATATTTTGCTATTATTTTATTTGATTAGGCTGTGTACCAAATGATGTGTTTATTCGCTTTGAACTCTTTACAAATCTCCGTTCATACTGAAAGAGGATGGCGTGCAGATAATTCAACTCTTCTTTTGTTTTTATATATTTAAGCATATTGATGTCGCTTAACAGGTTTAAGTCCAATTCAATTCTAACATGTTGTCCACAAATTCGTTGGATTATGACATGTATATCGTGGCAAATACTTTAGCATTTATGAGAGTTTTTGAAACTTATTTGATACTTTTTAAAAACTTTATGAGAGTTGATTGAGGATTCATATAATGGTTTGGTATGGGTTTTACAATCTGCTGTAAGTGTAGACTCATCGATCAAGTTTAAGGTTTAGCATGGGTTTTACAATCAACTATATTTGTTTGGCTCAAGCCTAAAAATCGTCCCATTATTATTTTATTAATATTTCAAATTCATCACAAATTTTAATAATTTTATTTCATATCCAAGTATCCAACACAAATTTCAACATTAAAATTAAATTTATTTTATATCTTACATACTTAGTCGACCCCACATAGTGGGATAAAGGTTTGGTTTGTTGTTATTATATCTTGTACATCTTTTAATATTAAAATAATTTTATTTTTTATTAGACTTATAAACTAATATATTTTCTCTTTTACCTAAAAATAATCTTCCAGCCAAATAAGTGTAGAATCACCCTTCAGTTTTCCAGTAACTTCAAGATGTTACAACCAAGTAACTAGTGGACACAGTCAATTGTGAAATTAGCAACAATTCTGATAAAGTCAAACATTATTTTTGCTTCTTGTAATGTTATCTTTTTGTTCTTAATGTGCTCTCGTGTTTCCAAATAATTGCTTTTAGTGTCAATGAGAACCAAATGCTTTCTCCATTATCGTCATGAATAATAGTGAGTGAACAAGGCATGTTTTTCACTTAATCATTTGTTGCACCATTACCATTCTACGTATTAATAATGAGGCAAAAACTTGATATTAGCATTTTTTAACTTTTTTGCCTGTTTTGTTACTTGAAAATTGCTTAAGGAAGCTTTCTTTGCTGCAGTTAGGAAATTCTATGGCCATAGCAAAGCGTGGAGATTGCACCTTCACTACAAAGGCAGTTGTTGCGCAAACAGGTGGTGCTACTGGGTTATTGGTGATTAATGATAGTGAAGGTCAGTTTTTATTCTTGCAATCTTTGTTGCTATCCTTATTTAGTGTGGCATGATTGGAGAAATTTTCACATGTACAAAAGCTTTTGGGTAGGAATGAAGATACTATTGTAACATTTTGCAATCAAAATATAGAAGTATTATTCGCTTTGACTTTAAAGAATTGCGTGACTTGAGTACTCTCAGGAGGTCACCCATCCCAATTAGGGGCGGCAAAATGGGTCGGCGGTCGGGTTTGGGTCGAACCCGAATAGCCTCACCTGAACCCGGCCCATTTATTAAATGGGTCAAAATCCATGACCCGAACCCGACTCGATTAATAAATGAGTCGGGTTGGCGGGTTGACCAGACCCGTTTATAGAGTATTTTTTGAAAATGCTTAGCCCAAACCCTACCCGACCCGTTTATGCCCAACCCGAACCCGACCCGTTTAATAAATGGGTCAAAATTCATGACCCATACCCGAAATTTGGGGGTCAGGTTCGGGTCGGGTTCACGGGTCGGGTCATATATTGTCACCCCTAATCCCAATACCATAGCTTAAAACACACGTAACTACGATGTTTTTTATCATTAGTTTTACAGTTTTGCTCCAAAATGTACTTTAATTATTTGTAATCACGTTATTTTCTTATATAGCTTGTTAGATCTAGAGGTATCAGGCGCTCTGGTATCATGCATAAGCTACTGCATAAGAAGGATCAGATGGTTCTTATGGTAGAGCAGACCGTCCAGTTACTTTTATCAGTTGATCTAAAGTGGTTGGACAGTCTGGCCGGTGCCATTGCTGCTTTCATAATGGTGCACCTCCGTAGAATTGCCTTTTAGCCATTGGAAAGCTTGTATTCTAGATTGAGTGGGAATTTTCAACATCATACTTCTGAAAGAGGTCCATTTTCTACAAAAAAAACTAACTAAAGTAGCGTTTTGCGGTACGGAAACTCATTGACTCTATAGCAGCCCACACAAATTTCTCATCTCTACTTTTGTTGACTCACCATATAGACATAATCCTCTCCTGGAGCTCAATTCCAAACAGGTGTCAAATTTGTCATTGTCCCAAGCATGGCTAATTGAGATTTGCCATTGTGCATGGGAAATTATTTTTCTAAACATAAAATCCATCACCAGGTTTTCATTTTTGTAGAAACTGATGGTTCAGGTTTTGGGTTAAATTTTTACTTTAAAAAATCGATAGTTAATTGAAACTGTTTAACTAATATATTAATTTATTGCACTAGACTATTTTATTAAAGTGGCATTTACATTTATACCCCTTAATTCTTTTTCAATTACATATTAAACCCCTTAATTTTTTATTTTACAACTTAACCCACCATATCTTCGAAAAATAACATATTTACGTTTTTTTCAAGATTTTTGAAAATTTGTTTTTGCTAATTATGATTATTTGGATTCTTATTATTAATGGCATTCTTATACAACATGTTATAAATATGTTTGTGAATACATGTATGCCACTAATTTTCGTTTTTAGAAAATTTGGAAGGTTACGCCATAAAACTTTGGGAGAGGGTGATCGAACATAGGTTACGCCATAATACTAAGGTATCAGAGAATCAGTTTGATTTTATGCTAGGTAGATCTGCTATAAAAGTCATTCATTTATTAAGAAGTTTAATGGAGAAGTTTAAGGAGAGAAAGGAAAACTTACATTTAGTTTTTATTGCTTTGAAAAAAGCTTATAATAAAGTCTTAAAAGAAGTATTTTGGAGAGTTTTAGAAGAAAAAAAAGATTTGTACTGCTTATATTCAAGTTATTAAAGACATGTATAAAGGAGCTGTTACCTATGCTCGAACACAAGGAGGTTTGACTAAGGATTTTCCTATTACAGTTGGATTACACCAAGGCTCGGCTTTAAGTCCGTATCTTTTTTCTTTATGGAAGTCCTGACTAGACATATCCAAGATAAGGTGCCTTGGTGTATGTTCTTCGCAGATGATATTGTCCTTATTGAGAAAACTAATGAGGGAGCCAAAGTGAAACTCAAACTTTGGAGGAATGCTCTAGAATTTAAAGATTTTCATCTCAGTAGATTAAAAATTGAATATATGAAGTGCACATTTAGTCAATAAAAAAATATTTATATTGGAGATGTGACAATTGGTGATCAAATTGTCAAGAAGAGCGAGCGCTTTAGATACTTTGGATCAATCATATAAAATGATGTTGAAATAGATAATGATGTTATTAGTAGGATTCAAGCCGGATGGGTAAAATGGAGAAATTTTCTGGTGTGTTGTGCGATAGAAAAATTTCATACAGAATTAAGGGTAAATTTTAGAAAACTGTAGTTAAACCAGCGATGATATATGGTGCTGAATGCTGACCTGCAAAGAGGAAACATATAAATAAAATAAATATTGGAGGAATGAGAATGCTAAGGTGGATGTGTGGATATACACGAAAGGATAGAATGAGAAATGAGTATATCGAAAAGAAAATTAGTGTTGCACCATTTGAGGATAAACTTAGAGAAAGTCAGCTTAGATGGTTTGAACATATAAATCATAGGTCGATTGAAGCTCCAGTTAGAAAAATTGAGTTATTGGATCTTGCTCATGTACAAAGAGGAAGAGGGAGACCAAAAAAGACATGGTAAGAAACTATAAGGAGGGATCTTAGTTATTTAGACTTAGATAAGAATTTGGTAATTGATAGAGCGCAATGAAAACAAAGGATTCATGTAGCCGACCCCACCTAGTGGAATTAAGGTTTGATTATTGTTGTTGTAGAAAATTTGGAAGGTTAAATTGTAAAATAAAAAAAATAAGGGATTTAATATATAATTGAAGAAGAATTAAGGAGTATGTATGTAAATGCCTATTTATTAAATTTATTTTAGTTTATAATTATAAATTTATAGATAGTAATAATGTCATTTATGTTAACAAATATATAAGAATGTCCAGTCGGTTATCCATCTGTAATTTTTTTATACTTGGTGTTAGCATTAAAACGTTTTAATAAAGATAATATGGTATATTGATTAATTTATAAATTTAATATTAAATGTCAATTATTTGATGTTTAGGGTAATATTATTTTTATAATTTTTGTTTAACTTTTTATATAGGTAGAATATTGAATTTACATTTATCACCTTCAAAAAAAACTTTTCTATATGCAGCACCCCACTAAGTCAAATATTTATAAATAGCACCCCTTAAATCAAATATTTATAGATGACATTCCCTATTTTGAATATGAATTTATAGGCAATACTTCACACTAATTTCTGCTTACTATTTTTTTAACTCAACTAGAATTAACATAAGATTACATCTAGTTTGTTCAAGAAGATTCATAATAATAAAGTTTTGAAAAAAAAATAGAGATCTTAAAAATGGATAAAAAATTAAAATAAAAAAGATTTAGAAAAAAATAAAGATGAAAAATATAGATAATAAATTTCATTTAAGGGCTAAATATAATCTTAATTACATGTATTGATTTTAGTTGGGTTAAAATAATAAATGACAAATGAAGGTTAGCATGAAAGTGGTGCCTGTATATTTACATTCAAAATAGAGGGTGCTAATTGTAAACATTTGACTTAGGGAGTGTCAGCTGTAAAAAAGTCTTCTTTGAGGGTAACAGATATAAATTTTTCTAAAATATTTTATTAATATTATTAAAAAATATTTATATTTAGTATTATTATGAATATTATTTCAGTAAAGTACTGGAACGTTTAGGGTTTAGTTGTCGGTTTTATGTGGCATTGTTCATATTTTTATGGTATATTAATTTTTTAGATAATTTACAAAATTGACAATATTGTTTACATATGTTTTGAGATAGTAAATGTATGGTTAAAAAATGATAGTTGTGATTGATCGACCAAAAAAATTGGTTAATTGAATAGCCGGTTAACTGTTAGATTAGTTCTAGTTTAGATTTTTAATATTGAAAACTGATGAATACGATTTGGGTTTCAATTTTTATATTTTACAGTGGTTAATTGATGCTGATTAGCCCTTCTACCTACTCTATGGAAAAACATAATATTCTTGTCTCCTTTGGCCATTCAATAAACCTTACCTCTACGACCACTATATTCTGGCCCTAGCCATTGTGTTGTAATTGACAACAAGTGTAACAGCTTTACACACTCCTCTGCCTTGTGTTCTTTCTTTGTGCTTTCTTGTCTATAGTAAGAGGAACGCTTGCTCAACTCTTTAGACTTGAATAGGAGATCCCCTACCTTTGTTTTACTCCATTCCTTTAGGGACTTCAAAGTTTTGACACACTTCCTGTTCAAAACTACAGTTGATGCCCCCTAATAGGGTGTCACGGTTGTCGTCATGTGACCTGCACAATCGAAGAATCCTCTTGATATGATAGCCACACATCCTCAAATTTAATCTCCCCTGCGGCTTGAAAGCATTAGAACGACAACTCAACTGTAAGGGATATGGTTCAAGCTAATACGAGCATGATGAGTGACTTGTAGCTTAGAGATTTGAACTAAGGTAGTGGTGTTAAACAACATTCTATCTAGTCTTTCCTAATTTTGTCTGCTTCCCTCCGGGTTGTTACACCATGTGTAAGTCGATCCTATAAAGCCATCAACTTGCAAATCTGACCAATGCATAAAATGAAGGAATTGCTTGTCGGCAATACTTGACCTGAGGTCTCCCCTCCTTTTTCCCTCTTGACCAAGAATGCATTTTTTTTTCAAAATATTGCCAAGAATGTTATTGAAGTCACCTCCAATCATCATGGGCAAGTCTTTGTTCAAAATAGCATGTAAGACATCCCAAAACTCTCTCCTCACATAATCATTTATGAATGCATAAACTCCACCAGTAAGGCACTTTCCGCCCAAGTGCAAAGTTGCCTTCGCCTACAATATCTGCTTGTATTGGAGCAAAACCCGAAGAGAAACCTTTGTGACATTCCAAACTAGAATAATTCTTCCTGAATAACCTAGTGAATGGAGAACAAAATAGTGTCATCTGTTGGCCTGAAGAGTGAATCCAACTGCTTGTCCAGCAATAACTCAAGGACCACCGCACTAACCCTCATTTGTATCATTCACCAGCAAAATTAAACAGAAAAAACATAAAGCAACCTTGCCCAATCCCAGTATTCTTAAAACCAGTGTAGACTCATACTTTTGTTGTATTGTTGATATTTATATTATTTTCCTTTCCTGCTTTCTTTTCAATGTTCCAGGTGGAATTACGTTTTTGACCTTCTGGTTTATCTTTCATCTTGTGGCAGACCTATACAAAATGGTGTGCAGTGAAAATGATACATCTCTTAATTTGACTATACCTGTGGTGATGATACCAAAGTCAGCTGGGGATAAATTAACAAAATTGTTGAATGATGGAAGGAAAGGTGACCTCTATTTTGATGCTTTAACTGATTCAAGCTAGTTAAATATAGTAGTTGCTTAAAGAATAGAATGATGAGTATTGATTGTTCTAGATTGTTGATGAATATTTTGCTTGTGCATTTATGGTGTATTGAGTGCATTTCTTGCTATAGCTAACTATAACCTGTTGTGACCCATTAACTTATTTGTAATATTACTTTAGCTGGTGTATTGAGTGCATTTCTTATTATATATAACTTTAACCTATTGTTCTATTAAAAAAAACTTTAAACCTATTGTGACTCATTAACTTATTTGTAGTATTAAACCCTATTAACGTAAAATTTCTTGTAACAAATCAGACGGTGCAAATTAAAACGAAAAGAAAATAAGAGAAATCAAGACAAATAAGCGCACAATATTTTTAAGTGAAAATCGGGTTAATGTGGGAAAACCATGATGTGTCTTGGCTGTTTTAAAAATCCACTGAGAAAAAAGTGTATAGAGAGTATCTGCATAAGTGAAAAAAAACTAAGAAAAATACAAAGAGAAGACAAACTTTAAAGAGCAAGGAATTCTGGAATTGAAGACTACTTGTTAAATATCATACTGGTAAGGAGATTGACGACGAAAGGGCTGTAGTTGAAAAGAGGTTTCGCTTGTGTCTGGTTTGAAACCCCTTTGCTCTCCGCCCTTGATCCTCACGTAAGCTCTTGATAGTAGCCATTCTATACTTGAATTAATACTATATATGGCCAAGTTTCCTAGGTGATGTAGCTAGATTTGGGTGCTGCGCATGGGTCCTTTATTACGACTTGGTTGATTTTATGTAGATCATGAAATCCAACTGGCTGACCAAGCGATTGTACTTTCCAACAAGGTGCTGTGATCATACTCCTAATAATGTTCTTCTCAACTTGGCTAGACTTGGGTGTTGCTCCATACTTTTCAGGACCCTTTTGACCATAGCTGTCCGATTCGAGACCCTTGATTTTTTACATTCTGCTGCCTTCTCTCTGACCTCTCCATATGTACGACCAAGATAAATGTTCAAATTTTTGCATGACAAACTACAATTGTATTTTTGTCTTTACTTTGCTTAAGTTGAAGTCCTCGTGAAATACTTGTATAATGTCATAGTGATGGAATTTTCAAGAACTCCTGCGTGTTTCTTTTAAGCAACTTTATGTTCGTGTACTTGTTAGAATCCACTATTATCAAATATCTACACTACTTTATAGCGAGAAACTTTTCATTCCCCTTGATTGGTTAATTTGAAAATAAAAATGTATGCCCTGGACAAATTAAATTTATCGAATGGTTGATGGAGTTTTTTATCTATGGCCTAGATATAGATTCTTCAAGGATTCAAGCAGTGTTGAAGTAATGATTTATTTAGATATTTGAACATGGTTTGCCTGATGCAACAGCGGGACCTAATGCTTCTACTGATACTTTTAAGTGAAATGCTGACCTCTTCTGAAACTAAATGCTGACCTCTTTCGGAGGAATGTGATGGGCATCATTATTTACTTTCTGTCCTTCCAGGATTTTGATTCTGATATTCTGGATGCTTTGTCACAGACAAAATCCACCATTAACCAAGCAACCTTGTGGAGAAATAATTATTAAACTGAAATTGTCAATGAAATACTATATATGCATTTCTTTTAAGGTCAATTTTTTTCTTTAAATCTACTTCAGATTTTTTTTATGTGATATTCTTTCTCTGCTGTGCTAATCTTCCGATACTACATTATTGAATTAGGCTCTGTTTGGCAATACTATGATGTATAGAAAAGTGTTGTGTTGTATAGTTGTAAGAAAAAGTGTTATCGTGTAAAGTTATTTTTCTATTTAGTGAACAATTGTTAAAATCTATTTTCAAAAGTAGAACCGATTAGTGAAAACTATTATGTTGTATAACTAATTGATGCTTTTAATTAAATTTATCATTAATATGATTATTATTAATTATATTTATATTATTGATAGATAATGATACGTACTTTGTTGATATATTTTATTATTTGTATATGAATATCATCGAAAACCCTGAAGTTTAATGGGTAATATCAAGTAGGTCCATGATTTCATTAACTTTTCAGTCAAGTTTCTAAGGTTAATATTAATATTTAAATCAGATTCTTTTTTGCTTAATTTGATATTTTTATTTTTTAAATAAAATTTATATTAAAATTAAATATTTAAATATAAAATGATAAAAATATTCTCCTTCTCTTACCTCCCATCCCAGGTAAGGTCAAGTGATGCATGATAATGTACACGATGGTGGTGGCCACCAACCCTGCCTTAGCCAACAATAGCTTGGCATGGACGGTGTGAGAGTGAGGATATTTTCAATTTACATTTAAATATTTATTTTAAATTTAAATTTTATTTAAAAAAGAAAAAATATCAAATTAAGCAAAAATGACTTGATTGAATTATTAATCTCAACCTCACGGACCTCATTGAAAGTGTTTTGAAATCGTGGGCCCACTTGATAATACTCCCAAATCTCGGAGACTTGGATGATGTTTACTATATTTTATATACGAATAATTTGATTATACATATTTTTAATTATATATATTGTTTTAAATGTAATTATATGTATATGTTAAACTTTTGAAATATAGGTACAATAATTAATTGCTATATTTATAACTATAGTTGTTTCTAGTTATATAAATAATAATTATAATTAATAACTATTTGAGATATTATGGGAATATTTAAAATATGTGAGAGCAAATTTGTTTTAAATTATTTAAAGCAGGTTTTTGAAAAACAATTATCCCCAAAAGCTTATTTTTCAGGTTTTTGTCACAACTTTTTTTTAGATTTTTAAAATTTGAAATTTTTTTTGCGGTTGTTTTACAAAATGTAGTTTAAGATATATAAAAACTACCTTTTCCCACCAAAATCTATGCCAAACTTGTTGAAATTCCTTAGTATTCACGAATTTCTGGTTTTGTTGGCTTAGGGATGTGCAGCCTGTATTCTCCTGCTATTGTCTTTATACTCTTTTGTTAGAGATGGTCATAGTATCCACCTTTGTTGCAAGTGCTCACAATTTGTGATTTCATATGTGCTACTGTAAGGAAAATTATTTTTCAGTGATTTGATTTTATTATCCTATTTAATTCTTTATCTTTTGCATTTTTCTTTTCCTTTTTTTTGGATAGAAAGTAGATCTTCACTTAAGAGGAAAAATTTCCTGTGGAATGATCAAACACCCAAAATGAATTTTTTCCCTTAGTTATAGGGATTACAAGTAGAGAATGGATAGTGTCGTGAATTTAGCAAAACAGTATTTATATTTAGCTAAGAGCTTATTTCTGGCCCTAGTTTTATGACTTCTATTTAGGGGACAATTTTTGCAGTGTTATACATGTTTCGTTCTTTTTCTCATATTCTCCAACACTAGCATTCAACATTCATCCTTAAAATAACTGCTATTGATGTTTGAGAATCAATGTCAAATTAAGATAAGTGTAAATTACATTCGGGTTCCTCATGTTAGATCCTTATATTATGGAAGTCTTTAAATTATGGCCTACAATACTTGGAATATCATATTATTATCGATGTTTGAGAAGGGATATTAAATTTATGGACCCTTATTCATGCACACCCCATTATGGCAATGCCAAGCTGGAATGAGGGTCTAACCCACACAACCTCATGGACCTTTATTTCATGAAGTGGGAGAGTAACTAGAAAGTTGACAAAAGAACCTCTTGTTTCAGGAAGGCCAACTTGAGGGATGTAAGTAATGGTGAGAGAAAGCCTCAGTTCTGTGTAGAAAGCTTTAATGAAATTTTGTAGAGAAGGCACTCTTTTAGGGTGTCTTATATCTTGTTGATTGTTTTGCACATTGCCATTTTTCTCTTTCTCTCCCCCACCCCCCCAATTAACCAAGCAACCTTGTGGAGAAATAATTATTAAACTGAAATTATCAATGAAATACTATATATGCATTTCTTTTAAGGTCAATCTTTTTCTTTAAATCTACTTTAGATTTTTTCTTATGAGATATTCTTTCTCTGCTGTGCTAATCTTCCGATATTACATTATTGAATTAGGCTCTGTTTGGCAATACTATGCTGTATAGAAAAATGTTGTGTTGTATAGTTGTACGAAAAAGGGTTATCGTGTAAAGTTATTTTTCTATTTAGTGAACAATTGTTAAAATCTATTTTCAAAAGTAGAACCGATTGGTGAAAACCATTATGTTGTATAACTAATTGATGATTTTAATCAAATTTATCATTAATATGATTATTATTAATTATATTTATATTATTGATAGATAATGATATGTACTTTGTTGATATATTTTATTATTTGTATATGAATATCATCGAGAACTCTGAAGTTTAATGGGTAATATCAAGTAGGTCTATGATTTCATTAACTTTTCAGGCCACCACCATCGTGTACATTGTCATGCATCACTTGACCTTAATTGGGGTGGGAGGTGAGAGAAGGAGAATATTTTTATTATTTTATATTTAAATATTTAATTTTAATAGGTACATATTTTTAATAGGTCTTTTATATAATTATATGTATATGTTAAACTTTTGAAATATAGGTACAATAATTAATATTTTTAGTTATATAAATAATAATTATAATTAATAACTATTTGAGTGATGCATGACAATGTACAATGTACACTATGTACATTGTCATTTGAAATATAGGTACATTAACTTTTCAGTCAAGTTTCTATATTTAAATCAGATCCTTTTTTGCTTAATTTGATATTTTTATTTTTTAAATAAAATTTATATTAAAATTAAATATTTAAATATAAAATAATAAAAATATTCTCCTTCTCTCACGTCCCATCCCAGTCAAGGTCATTTGAGGGATGTAAGTAATGGTGAGAGAAAGCCTCAGTTCTGTGTGGAAAGCTTTTATGAAATTTTATAGAGGGCACTCTTTCAGGGTGTCTTATATCTTGTTGATTGTTTTGCACATTGCCATTCTTCTTTCTCTCTCTCTCTCCCCCCCCCCCTCCCTCCCGTCTCTTTATCTCTACATGAGTGTAGAACTGATGAATATTTTGAAAGGCTGGAAAATACTTTACCCTGGATATTTGCATGGTTGAACATCAAGGGCATGCCTTTTTGAGAAATTTTTACTAGCTATTTTGTTATTTCTCTTTTTTTTATAACTCTATTTCTCATTAGTTAGAAGAGTAGTAAATTCTTTGTTTGCTTTAAAATTTAACCAAGCTTGTATGTTATTTTTTATACCAGTGGTAGTCCTCTTATATTCTCCAAGGCGCCCTGTGGTTGATTTTTCAGCAACCTTTTTGTGGTTAATGGCTGTGGGGACAATCGTCTGTGCTTCACTATGGGCTGAATTCATTGCATGTGACCAAGTTGATGAGCGTTATAACCAATTGACTTTGAAGGTTTTTTCAGTATTTCATTTCATTATGAAATGGTGAACAGTCTTAAGAGTTCAATTAAGAAATTTTGCGATGTGTTTTTTAGCAGGATCAGCCTGGTACTGAAATGAGCAGCAGGGAACATGAGAAGGAAGTTCTGGAGATTAATTCCAGAGGAGCTATTATTTTTGTAATAGCAGCATCTGCTTTTCTGATGCTTTTGTTCTATTTCATGTCCTCATGGTTCGTTTTACTGCTAGTGGTACTATTCTGCATTGGTGGTGTGGAGGTATATTCTCCTTTCAGATTGCTCTGTTGTTCTGCAGTTAATTTTTTAATGTTGCATTAATAATGCGTACGATTGCTTTGCTCTTCTTTCTACTGTAAATATTGGTAAGAGTACTACATTCTTGTTCTTCTTTGTATCTATTATCTTTTTCTTACATTTATTTGAAGATTATCATATTTTTGTATTTGATTATCATATTTTTGCATTTGCATTGGAAAAGTTCAGAGAGAGAAAAGAAAATTTACATTTAATGTTCATTGATTTAGAAAACATTTATCATAAAATTCCAAGGGAAGTGCTTGAAAAATTTTATTAAAAAAAAGAATTTACACTAATTATATTTAAGTTATTAAGGACATGTATAAAAGAGCTGTTACTTGTGTTTGAACACAAAGTGGTTTAATTAAAAAATTTCTAATTACAATTGGACTATAGTAAGGCTCAGCTTTAACTCTATTTTTTTATATTAGTTATGGAGACGTTGGCTGGACATGTCTAAGAAATAGTATCTTAGTGTATGCTTTTCGCAAATAATATTCTCCTTATTAATAAAACTAAATGAACATAGTGGGGACATGACGCCATCAGACTGTCAATTTATTCTAGGCAGGATCTGACTCGATATTTCACCACGTTGCATCGATCTGAATAGAGGATTGACTGATATCAACAAATTTAGCAGCAAGCATGATTGGTGGTTGATCAGTGGAGTGGAAATCCTCTTTTAAATTAATTTATTGATTTGAATAGGAATATTTTAAATTTTGGGCTTATTTCATTTATTTCCTTCTTTTTTTAGATGTTAGTATTTGGCATGTAATCTTTTTTTCTGTATTTATTTTCGCAATTTGAATTTCAGTTGTAATGGGTCTATATAAAGGCATAAACTAGCATTGTTTGTTTCTTAATCTTGGAATGAAATCTTTGTGTTTGAAACAGTGTGTTATATCCTGGTGAAGGGAAGGGTTGGGGCGTTGGGTGAAAACTCCTAAATACCTTAAAGAAATTTAAGGTATTCTCTCTAATTCTTCCTATTAATGAGCATTGTTTCAAGCCAACTAAAAGTCTAGGGACGTCAAAGTAAATTCACCTAATTAAAACTCTCTGCGTCTTCTTTTGAATTTGTCTGCTGCTTGCGCTCGCCTAGCTTGGCACGCCACTTCACCCCACTGACCCGTCGCGCCTTCGTCCTTCATCGATGACATTCCCGTCGAAGCCGCGTCGTCCACCAACAAGTCCATCCAGCCTCCGCTAATCGCACCATCATTGTGGCCACTGATCAATCAACGACCTGCCCTAGTCGATCCATATGCAATTTGTGCCTCGCACACCTGCACCAGCTACGACCGTCCGCCACGCCACCTGCATTGATCGCGCCTCGCATGCCTTTGCCGTCAGTTAGTGAGCTCGCCAACCAACAGTGGACAGTTGTTTACTTTGTGCTCTTTTTGTCTACACTGGTCCGCTCCACCCGTCCTTCCCGCCTTCTACGGTCATCGCAGTGATTCACCACTCTGTGCCTGACATCATCATTGCACTTTGACACCACCACAGATCCTCTCTTCATTTGCTGGGATTCGTCTCTGTGGTTACAGATTCTCATTGTGCGGTAAATCTGAAAACCTATTGAATATTTTGAATATTTTGCAAAATCTTGTGGTGGTCTGTTATCGAGACTGTTTGATTTGCTCGCTAGTGTAACCTGACTCATTATTGTGTGATTAAATTATTGTTGAGTAATATTTTATGGTGAGAATATCTTTTACTGCATACCCTATATCTGACTTATTGAGATGAAGTTATCCTAAACCATTTAGTAAATTTACTAGATATCATTTGGGCTTGTTTCTAAATATATAAAATCAATTTACTTCCTAAATTTATAATTTCTTAATTATTATATAATTATCGACAACAAATATTTCTGAACAATTTTATAATCATCCGTTAAATATATTTGCTAATCTTTAATTAGGATTGCATTACGCATATTGTTCCGCATTAAAATAACTAAGGTAAAACTCGAGTTATAGAGGAATACCTTAAAATCTAAAAGTTTTTATCTTAGCAAATCAAAAATTAAATATATAAAGTATAAATTTAGTTAAGATAAAAGCTCTTGTATTGGTGAGATGACAATTGATGATCAAGTTATTAAGAAAGGTGAGCGATTTAAGTACCATGGATCAATTATACAAAATAACAGTGAAATAGATTTGAATGTTATTATCAGAATTCATGTAGGATTGCTAAAGTGGAGAAATATTTCTAGTATATTGTGTGATAAAAAAATTTTACTTAAACTTAAAAATAAATTTTATAGAACAGTTATAAAACTAGCAGTGTTATATGGTGTAGAATGCTGGCTTACAAAGCAAAAACGCACAAGTAAATAAGTGTCGTAGAGATGAGGATGCTAAGGTAGATGAGTAGATATACACGAAAGAATAGGATGAAAAATGAGTATATCCGCAAGAAAGTTGAGGTAGTCTCAGTTGAGAATAAGTTCAGGAAGAGTCAGCTAAGATGGTTTAGATATATAAACGGCAGACCAATAGAAGCTCTAGTAAGGAGAGTTGAGTGATTATATTTTACCTGTGTTAAAAGAGGAAGTGGAAGACCAAATAAGACATGACAAGAAATTATCAAAAAGAATCTCACATATTTGGAGATAAGTGAGGACTTGTTATTTGATAGAGCATAGTGAAAACAAAAGATTTATATAGCTGATCCTACTTAGTGGATAAAGGTTTGATTGTTGATGTATTTGAAGATTATCATATTTCTAAGAAAACATATACGAAATTGTAGCCGAACATGCAGCTTAGGCTTGTGGTGTTTGTTAGACGTGTGTAAATAAATTCAAAAAACCAAGACCCAACCCAAAATCGAACCGACCTCAGCCGAATTAATTGTTGATATTAAATATTGTATGGTTAATTAGTTATGGTCTTTTAACGTAAGAGTTAATATTTATTTTTTTAGTATGAGTTGTGATAGATTAAAGATTGAAATTTACAATTTTAACTATTCAAGAGAAATTATTTGATTTTGAATTATTTGTTATTATATTTTTTTACATTGGTATGAAGGAAAATTATTTTTTAAGCTTGGAACCAGATTTGAACCGAAATCGAAGCGAAAAATTCGGTTCGGGTTCGGTTCGATTTTAGTGAACTCGGTTTGGTTCCAATTCCTAAACTATGAGATCTAGTCTAATCGGTTTGGTTTTGGTTCCTTATGGAACCAAACCGAACTAATTCGAGTTGCACCTCTAGTGTTCGCGATCGAATAAGCTAAGGTGTGGATGTTTGGGACTGTGGTCAGTTGGCGAGCGAAAATGGGTCTCGTGGAGTCAAAACTCACGTCGCCAAGAATGACAAGCAAAGTGGAGGGCATGAACCAAAAGATGGCAGATCAGTAGGTGGCACCGGCGGTGGCCACGTGCTTGATACGCATAAGCAAGCAAGGTGGGTGAGTGCGCAGGCTCTCTTAGAGACAAACAGAGAGGGAAAGAGATTTGGGATTTTCTCTTTTTTTTTATTACTCGATAAAGTTTAATTAGGGTACTTTAAGGGTTTTTACTCAAGACTAATTTTACTCTTTTCTTTACCAAAATATTAACCCCTTAATTTAGATTTAGACCGTAAGAAAACTCAAATTTTATTTCATCAATTCTAAGGTCTTGTTTGGTAATAGACTCAAAGTCATGGCTAATTTTAGTTATTTCATAACTGAAATTTTATATTTATTTTTAAAAAAATTTTAAAGTTATTTTGTATATCATCCAACATAAATTCTAATATTAAACAATTACTTTATTTCACATCCGACACAATTCTCAATTAATAAATCAACTTTATTTCACATCCAATATAATTTTTAATATAATAATTTTATGTAATATCATACACATTTTTTGAAAATAGCAAAAAAATCTATCAGACCATCTTTTTTATCATCTTACCAAATAGAGCCTTAGTCTATTGCAATGCTAGCCGATCTCTATTTATAGAAATCATAATACATGAAATAGAAAATACAAAATAAATTCATAAAAATAAAATGTCAAATGTTCCTAATGCAAATATAGACTATGCCAATAACAATAAAGTTGGAATCAACTTAAATATGGTAAATCATCTCTCCCAAATCTCTAAATCTACACCAAGTTGATCCAAATAACTATAGAATAATTAATGATCCATAGATGTTAAGATCTCCAACCCGCATTAAGAAAATATGGAAAATATCAAAATCATGCCGTTAAATGTCTCTACCATAAAGTAAACTAACTAAATAAGCAGTCATAAGGTTGATCGCGTTGTCCATCATCATAAGGTTGATCTCCAATCTAGGGTTGATCGCCTTGTCCATCATCATAAGGTTGATCTCCAATCTAAGTTTGTTTAATCTGTGGTCTTTCAAGGTATTGATATTAGATAAAATTTGAGTGAATTGATATTTGGGTTAACTTGCCCTTAGGTTCGGTTAAGCAGCTTGAGCCATCAGTCATCTTCACACTGGACTACTTAATATTTGTGTATCAATCATTCTCTGTCATGGCTTTGCTGAATTCATTTCCTTTCATGCTTTAAAGCTATCTAAGTTGTTATTAAGGTGTTTTAAAAGTCAATTATGGCTTTTTTAAGCTAGATATGTTGTTATTGAGGTGTTTGAAATAGTCAATTATGGCTTTCTATTATTGTTTTTCTAAAACTTGGCATTATCATATAACACTAAACTAAAACAACAAATATATAAGTCATTCAACATCCTCTTTGAGAATATTGCAAAAAAGATCAATGGGGAGGGCCATACCCATCTCCAAATAAAAATCACCTAACATAGCATAGTATGCAAAAAAACTAGTGTTCTATTTACGTTATATGGAACATATATAACCTTCGAAACTGAAATGAAACAAGTATGTCTGTGATATGTTCAAGGCTCAAGCACATGTTCTACATGTAAGTAATCATGGTAGATATGGGCAACTCTTATTCTCTTGGTAGGTCTCCAAAATGCTTTCATCGATAATTCTGGTGATCTCTTTGGCACTTGCTGCTATCGCTCCTAAGTTGGTTCTAGATTAGCTTGGTGCTGCTCTTGATGCTCCTGGTTGGCCTTCCATTGCTCCTATAGCTGCTTCTTGCTTTGCTTTGCAAAACACTGTTGGTTTCCTCTCCAACTGTTCTCGATTTCATCTATAAGAAGCTGCACCTAAGGGCAGTCTAGCTATGGCCTGTCTGATTTGACCTCCATGCTGCTGAGTTGAGAGTGCTGTTGGTTCTTTGTACTACTGTTTTTTAATGCTATCTTGGTACTATCTTCTACCATTGTTAAGCTTCAGGAATGGGGAATACTAAACCTGTGTTGATTCTAATATCGAAACAATGCAGCTTTAATATTTAATTTAGAAGGTTCTTACGTTCTAAAGTGATGGGAACTGTCGGAAATATAGGGAATTGACAGTACTCTTCCTTCCTGCATAAAAATCTTTACTATATCCATTTATACTGTAAAACTATTAAAATATTCTGGGGAAGAATGTTTTGAAATACAGGATAGACCCTTGTGGCACAGATCTTGCAGTTGTGGGAATCTTCTGCGGTTTAACAATGTGTAGAATCAGATGGAAGCTATTTAGATATTGGCATAAAAGTTTCTATAGAAATATCTAGTGTCAAACCTCCCCAGATTCTAATCAGTGCCTAGTATTGTAGGCCATTATTTGCCGTTGCAGAGTGCTATGCCTGTTGGAAGTGTAAATGATGGCTTTTTTAAGGAATATGTATGTGGCATAAAACATTTTTTTTCTTTTTGAGTTGTAAAGTCTCAATTTATAAAGTTAACATCTCTTTTTGAGTTTGAATGCAGCAGTAACATATGGTATTCTATTCAGGTTTGTTTATTTTATATGCTAAAAGGATGTTTTCATCATTTCAGGGAATGCATATTTGCTTGGTATCACTCATTTTAAGGTAATAACTACTTCAAGTTCTTCTGTGATAAATATCTATCTGCTTATGCTGTGTCAACCCAGTTCTAAAGTTTTATTGTTTTTGTTGCATAGGGTATTCAAATATTGTGGGCAGAAGACAGTAAGGCTTCCATTTCTTGGGGAAGTCCTCGTCCTTTCTGTTGTTATGCTACCATTATGCGCAGCCTTTGCCATTTTCTGGGCTGCAAATAGGCATGCGTCATATGCCTGGATTGGTCAAGATATTCTTGTACGATCTATTTTCATGCCTTTTTATTTTTTATTTGTGATACCACATGATTACCATTTGCAGTAGTTTCCTCGAGATTATTTTTCTCTGCATTTCTTGTAAACATTTTGTACTCTAGATGGTGCTCGTCCTATAATGGAAAACATTTGTTTCTTTTGATATGTGATTTATTACCAGGGCATCTGCTTGATGGTCACTGTTTTACAAATGGCGCGATTGCCAAACATAAAGGTAAGCAAAATCATCTGCCTGGTTGGCCATATTGACATTCACAAGAACTGTTTTATACTGCTGCTGAACTGAATTTGATGCTCCTGCTCAGGTTGCATCTGCGCTTCTTTGCTGTGCGTTTGTGTATGATATATTTTGGGTATTCGTATCACCTCTTATCTTTCATGAAAGTGTGATGATTGCTGTAAGTTCATCTTTTCATCTGTTATGTTATTTTAAATCTTCCAATTTTTCCATTTTGTTATTTATAATTGCAATCAAATGTAGGAAGATTTGTTTACATTTTTAAACAACGTTGTGTGTCCATCATAGTACCTAAGGTCTCCTAGCCCCTAGGTTGGAGTATATTTTAGGGATTGAAGTTCTTTTGAGATAAAGAGATAAAAAAGTTATTTTAATATTATTATGTGACATAAATATATTTTATTATTGAGAATTTTGTTGGATGTAAAGTGAATTCAATTTTTTTTTTGAAATATGTAAGGATGTTAAATAAAGTTGGATTTTCAATGTTGAAATTTGTGTAGAATATAATATAAAGTTGATTTTTAATATTTGAATTTATATGATAAATGTAAAATATTATTGAAAGTATTTTTAGGAGGGTTCAGGGCATTTGGGAGTCCTACCTTTAGCTTCGTTTTCTTTTAATTCAAAGATCACTTATTATGTTGGTACTCAATTTTTTTATAATTTACACTTTCCTCTTGAATTGTCTTTTCAACCTGTGCTCAGTTTTCCTCTTCTCTGTAAATATCTCAGCTGATATTTTGCATCTCTAACATGGAACATCATAATCTCTTAGCTATCTACATAGTTATCCAATTTCTCAACACTGGTTAACAAAATTGCGATTGAGTATTCTTTCAAAGCAGTTTAACATGGCATGATGGTACATTCGTCTACCAAGCCTTGCTATCTTTTAAGTTGTTTACTGGCTGCATCATCCATCCCCGACTTACAACTTTGGGTTTCATTGATTTGCTAACTATAGTAAATTTCTGTCTTATTCAGGCTTGCCAATCGCGTGGTCTGTTTTGGTATGCCTTTTGTGAAGGCGCCAACACCATGTTAGCTTATTAACATAACTTATGCATAGTTTCATTGTGATGGTTTGACTCCTTATTTTTTTATATACTTGTAACACCTTTGGAAACCATTTCAGACTAAATTTTGAAGGCATACTGCACTCACATATTTATGATTTTCACACTTTATAATATTGATATGGTTATATCCATTCAACTTATTGATGCAATGATGTGGGGTGAAAACTGCGTTGATTTATAAATTTTTAGATTTGTAAATTTAAGTGACACTTATTATAATTAAGCACAATTAATTTGAAAGGGTAAATTACATTCGGGCTCCTGAGTTCGGAAGGGCATTGAGAATTGGTCTCAGTTTTTTAAAAACTTCGGTTTGGCCCTGAGGTTGTAGAAATGCTACAATTTTGCTCTTTGTTTTGGAATCTACCATTTTTGCTAATTTTTCTCGATAAAAAACATGAAATTTGATCTTTTTTTTATTAATTTGAATTATTACATTTTAAAGGACTATTACACCGCTATATTCTCACACTTTTTTAAAAATTTAAGAAAAATTTAAAATTTAATTTTTCTCATATTTTACTTTTTTGTACAATTTAAAAATATGAACATTAATATTTTAAAATTATATTCTAAAAAGTCATAAAGTTAATAAATGAGAATAATCTTACAAATACTAATAAAAAGTTAATAATTATATTTTAATTGAGACCAAAATTACAGAAGTTTTGCAACATTAGGGACCCAAATTGAGGTTTTTAAAAACTGGGACCAATTTATAATGCCTTCCGTTCTCAAGGGCTCGAATGCAATTTACCCAATCTAAAAATATATTTTATAATAAACTAATATAATAATTTTTAATTTTTGATTCAAAGAGATAATTAGATATTAAAGGATTGTTGCCTAAAGTCATGCGTACCATTCCATTCATCGGGATATCGATTTCTTCACCTAAATTAATGTTTTACTCAAACATAGAATTTTATTTTATCATGAACTGCATGTTCTAATAGGTGGTAGTTCTTTTGTGTATAGACCCCATGACACTTGAATCATGAATTACAGATACATGCAAAAAATAAAATATAAAATTCAACAAAAAATAAAATCAACTAAATATGGAGGATCTTCCAACTTTCAAAATCTCCTATCAACTTGAATCATCTAAATCTTGAATGAACTATTGAATCCAATCTATGTATAATATCCGACGATTTTCCATCAATCATAACAATATTATCTCATCTCGATTGCCGAAAGAAAAACCCATCTCAAATGTGTTGTTGAAGAGTTTCACTACAATCAGAATGTTTTCAGTTTGTTATGCATTCTTGAATATGATCATTTTTTTAAAGTTTTTCTTAGTATTTCATGTATTTCTATAGAGAATGGTTTTTATATTAGTTAGTAAACATTATATATAGATTATTCTTTAATGTTTTGTTTATGTTTCAATATTTATTTGTTTAAACCAAAGTTTTAGAACTAGGTTTCAGCTTTTTATTCTTGCAAGTATTAGAAGTTTTAGTTTCATCAATTTCGGTAGTTCTAAAAGCTTTGACGATCACTTTGTTTTTGGTTTTTGATTTTTTTATTTTGTGAAATCACGAATTTTATTTTATTAATATGATTTTTAAAATATATAAATGTAGCATTTTTCAAAAGTATAGCACTTAAAAGATACAAGAAAAATCAAATTTTAGTTTATTATGAACTATTTGAAACTTTCTATACATGCAAAATCTGAATGTGATTAAAATATTAACACTAAAAATAACAGGTTTTAAATATTGGTAAATGTACATATTTATCAATTAAGTTTGATAAAAATAGTAACATTTTCATATGAAAGTGATAAATTTTAGTTGGTAAATAATATGTATTAACATGATGGTAATATGATAAGATGAATTATAGAAGCATATTATTTTAAGATCATGGAGCTAGTTGGAGTATTTAAAACATATAAAAACTAATGCATTAATTTTTTATGTTGTTAAATCTATAATAATAAGCTTATGTAATAAACAAATAAATAATAATTTCGTAGGGTATTGAACTTTCATATATTTAGTATAAAAGAGTTTGTAATTACAATTAGCAAATGTTTTTTAAATAACTCATTCATCAAAAATATTAAGTTTGATATCTAGGCTAGTAGGTTAGGGTCTTCTACATAGTTTAAGGAGAACCAAGATCAAATAATTCTTTGAAGAGGATTTTAAAAAATTAAAAGCTTCTTTAGCCCGACTCAATCTACTAGTGTTTGCCTATTTGGCCTTCTTGTAAACTGCCACGTGCTATGCGCGCCCTCCTAACCTAGGTGACCCGTGACGGCCCAAATTGGTCCTGAGAGTAAATATTGAATTGTTTTTATGAAATGAGTTGAAGCTTCACCGGAACGGACCAAAATTTCATCGCTTTGTTTGAAGCTGATAAAATCAATGTTTTCAAATCGTTTGTGGCTAAACAAATCGATTGAAATTTAAGAGTTCAGATCAAACTTGCACTGAACTAGAATTTACCCTGAATATTGGGAATTATTGATTTGCTTCATCTACCCTTACGGAGCCAGAAAAATCTAACCATGAACAGGGCATGGGAAAAATATTTAGTGATTGGAACTCTTCAATTCTTTGACGGGAAGGAACATGTTGATAACCGGTTGAACAATGAAATGAACAATGAGAACATGTATCACTTATTAGGTTAGGCCAGTTAATTTCCTTCTGTTGAAACAAGTTTAAAAACACCAAGTCTGTTAGGATGTCTCCAGCTGTATGCATTACTTCGACATGGATCCTATCATAATTGTAGAAGATTAGATTCACATAACATTTTCCTAGATACTCAAAACTTCTGTTCTGTGCTCTATAAATGGTCGAAGCCGTACTTAATTGAAAGAGGAATTTTTTTTCCTGAAAATGAAAACTTTTTTTTTTTTTGCCAAACATGTCTTAGTAGTTGTCAAACCTAGCTTGTTGAGCTCTCATTAGCTCCATTGCCCACCTAATCTCATCGTTTACAAGTTGGCCCCAACTTATCTCCTTCAGATATTTCTATAAAGCCCTCCAACTTATTTATTCTTCAACAAGATGTGGTCTAGCACATTATAACTGCATGACACTTTTTTTATGTATAATGCTTATGGTGAACAGTCATGGCATAGGTGAAATAAAACTTGCTGCCAGCTTTGATGTCGGAAGATGTGCTTTTATGCCAAGTATTAGCATTGTTAGGACAGAAAATATGATACACCTTGGTGATGTGGTAGCTTAGGTGTCAAACTACTAGTTAATGCTTCACATAAATATGAATCATGGCACGTATAAGTGACTCTGGTGTCCTTTTGAGATTCAGTTTCTAGGAATTTGTTTTCTACATTCCTAAAGCTGGACATCTGCTATCTTCATGGCATCCTTCTTTCCCAAGTTCACAAAGTGTGTATTGATCAGCTAGATCAGACCAACTGTTTTCACCTTTTTCTTTGATTTTATGATCCTTAATCTATGAATTACGGTGTCATTACATGATGACAATCGCAAGTACAATTTCATTTTTTTTCTTTTTTCTTCCATCCACTATGAATTACAGTGCCTTGACATGATGACAATTGCACGGACAAGTTCCTCTTTCTTTTTTTTTGCATCCTTTTATTATTTCATCTCACTAATCCTCCCTTCCTAATTGAAATATTTAGAACTTTTTGGACATATCCAAGATTCCAATAAAACTTGCTTCTTGTGGTTAATGTGTGGAAAGGAAATTTTTTGGACGATGTGTGAAATTTGTTTTTTTCACACCCAGCAGTCATTTCTAACAAAAGAACTCTCAGCAACTAAATGATAATCCACTTTCAGAGCTAAATGACAATGTTGCTAAGAACTCTTGACACATATGGAAAGAGAGAAGCCTGAGGCAAGATAGCCAAATTTCCAATAATATGAAAAGGTTCCAAAGGAATTGGAAGCTTACAAACGATATTGTTTATTGAACTTAACAACACTTGGCTTTGCAGTTTATTTTTTACTTCAAAATATCAGTATCTATGTGCGAAGCAAGTATTATATGAACATTATGCATTATTAATTGGGATCCTTGTGATTAAAAAAAAATGGAGTATTTGGAATGCTAAAATCTCACTAAATGCTATAAACCTTTTCTCATGTATGTTAGAAAAGAGTTGTTATGGGCCAACTCCACAATCTCCAATTAATCGTTGATAACAGGCTGGGTTGACTGATTATTTCTTTTCTTTGTTCATTGGGCAAGCAATTGAATCTTTTAAATTTGGAATTGTTGATTTTTGTTCTCTAAGTTCAATTTCATGTAATCCCTTCTGAGTGCCAAATGTTATATTCCAGATAGAAATTTTTTTAATAGACTTTTGATGCATGATTGACTCTAAGTTGAGTACTTAAGTTAAATTCGCATGTTAATTACGATCTGTAATCCGTACCTCAGGCTTATGGCTGCTTTTTCTCTGTAGGTTGCTCGTGGTGACAATAGTGGAGAAGCAATTCCAATGCTACTGAGAACTCCTCGTTTTTTTGATCCTTGGGGTGGTTATGATATGATTGGCTTTGGGGATATACTTTTCCCTGGTTTGCTGATTGCGTTCAGTTACAGGTTTCTTTTTCTGACTTTCTCCAAGTATTTATGAACGTGAGCTTATATCTTAGCAAGATATATGTGTGATTATTTTATGTTTTTGTATTGATATGCCTAATTAATTTGTTCACTGAGAATACGGTCTTCTTTTAAGCACTTTCGTATATCTAAGGTGGAAATGAAGAAATTATATTGCTGATGTTACTTTTCTTGAGGCCGAGCATTGATACGAAATTTTTTTTTCCCTATTATAGCTTAAATTTTGGATACAAGATCTTTCCTGTGTAGGATAACTTTTACCCAAAATAAAAAAAAATGAAAAAAAAGACTTTTGTCCCAAATCCCAAACCCTTTAGGGGGCTTGAGGGTTGTGGGGTTTAGGTATTAGGGCCTAGAGTTTAATCCAAAGTTATTGTACGTTAGATTTGATAGTGGTGGGGGCCTTCTGCATTAACTTTAATGCCCTTGTGATGGAAATAATTTCTTAATGACAACTAACACGTTAAGAATAACTTCTTTTTGTTTTATAACATTTGGATTCTAGGTAGGTTCTCAATAACATGCAATAGTGTAATTTGAAGTATTTATAATGCTTTTAATTCTAAATTATTCTTTTGAACACTTATTACTGACTACTGAGTAATAACGTTTCATGTCTACAGATATGATAGAGCAAACAAAAAGAGCATTGTCAGTGGTTACTTTGTTTGGCTTACAATTGGATATGCATTTGGTGCGTAACTGGTTCATTTCATTTCTTTATTATTATCCCCTCTTTATAATTGAATATGCAGGTAGATTACACTAAAGTTCAGCTTTAAATTCATCTCTCTCTGCATTAGTTATAAAGATTTTGTTTAGACATATTAAAAAAAAAAGTACATAGTGTATGCTTTTTGCAGATGATATTCTTCTTATTGGTAAAGCTAGAGAAGGTGTTAAGGCTAAACTTGAGTTATGAACAAAATACATTAGAATCCAAAAGTTTCGTCTTAGTAAATCAAAAAGTGAATATATGGAGCATAAATTTAGTCAAGATAAATACACTTATAGTGGGGAAATAACAATTGATGCTCAAGTTACTAAGAAGAGCAAGCAATTTAAATATCTTAGATTAATCATACAGAATAACAGTGAAATAAATTGTGATGTTATTAGCAAAATCCTAGCAGAATGGATAAAATGAAGGAATACATCTAGTGCATTATGTGATAAAAAAATTTACTCAAACTTAAAAAGTAAATTTTATAAAACAGTTATAAAGCCAGTGATATTATATAATGTTGAATGCTGACTTATAAAGAAAAAATACATAAATAAGATTAGTGTCACAGAAATAAGAATACTGAGGTGTGATAGAGCGGGTATACACAAAAGAACAAAATGAAAAATGAGTGTTCGTAAAAAGGTTGTATTGACCTGAATTGAAGATAAGCTCAAAGTGAGTCAACTTAAATGGTTTAGACATATAAATCGTAGGCTGATACAAGCTCGAGGAAAGTTGAATTATTGGATCTTGTCCATATAAATAGAGAAAGAGGAAGGTCAAAAAAGACATGACAAGAAACTATAAGAAATGATCTTTTACATATTTAAAGGTAAATAAAATTTATTATTTGATAGAATGCAATGAAAATAAAGGATTCATATGGCAGACCCCATTTAGTAGGATAAAGGCTTGGTTTGTTGTTGTTGTTATTGTAGCTACTCTTTAATTTTTACCAGTTTATGCTTTTGTTGTTTATTTACCATCAATTAACATGACAATGCTATTTATGTTTTGACTATTTATCTATACGCCTAATTTTTCTTGCTTAAATTCATAATGATTGGTAAAGCTTTTGGGCACATTTTATCTATCTTTTCCTCCATATTTGGGCTATATAAAAAGTGATCTTGAATCACTTCACTTCCGGAGAGCATTGCTTTATGTAGAGCTGAATGATGAAGAAAATCCATTTCTACCCACCAGTTAGTTTGGGATTAAGGCTCTGTGATTTTCCTCCATATTTGGGCTATATAAAAAGTGATCTTGAATCACTTCACTTCCGGAGAGCATTGCTTTATGTAGAGCTGAATGATGAAGAAAATCCATTTCTACCCACCAGTTAGTTTGGGATTAAGGCTCTGTGATTTTCCTCCATATTTGGGCTATATAAAAAGTGATCTTGAATCACTTCACTTCCGGAGAGCATTGCTTTATGTAGAGCTGAATGATGAAGAAAATCCATTTCTACCCACCAGTTAGTTTGGGATTAAGGCTCTGTGATGGTCATCATCGTCATCGATGTTGTTTGTTTCAGCCAACCTTGGTAGTATTGTGCTTGTTGCTTGATTCCTAACTTCAAATTAATTTATGGAACGAGTTAGAAATGCTGGTTCTTTATTAAAGAAAATGCATCATGTGAAGGATCCAACAATAATTACCAATAAAATAGAGAAATCAGATCGTCAACCTTCTCCTGATAATTTTTAGCCAACTAATCATAAAATGTGTCCCTTTTTTCTCTTTTTCTGGGATCATGCCTTATAGCCGATTCTCAACTATTTGTACTCTGCTTGCCCCTTCGGTTAAATCTATTTGGAATCTCATTTGCCTTTAAAAGTTTTAAAGCTTAATAGTTAATGCCCACCTAATTTTCAATCTTAATTAACAGATATATCAAATTAACTAAAAAGTAATCTGGCATCCAAATCATTTACAAATCCTTCAGAACTAATGTTTCTACATTTTCTATCCAAAAAAAAAAAGTTCCTACATTGAATTAAGAGATTCTCTTTTATCTGCAGGCCTATTTCTAACGTATCTTGCTTTATTTCTAATGGATGGACATGGGCAACCTGCTCTGCTGTATCTTGTTCCATGTACTTTAGGTACTGATGATCCTCTAAAAGTTTGAATCAATCTATTCTGTTCTAAATCTTTAACCCATTTTCCCTTCTTTTTTTTTTGCAATAATTAGGACTTATTATCATATTGGGTTGGGTAAGAGGAGAGCTAGGGGATCTGTGGAACTATGGGAAGATCCGTTCAAGTGATAATGCACCCATTACGGAAACGGGTGAAGCTTGATAGGTGTTCCGGCTTTTCGACTTTCATCGATATTGGAGGCAAATCTGTTCAAACCCAGCTGCCAAATCACTCTATAACTTGATGAAGGTTAGATATCATTATTCATGGCCTCGTAAGTTAATGTGGGTATTCTATTATGTATCCTGCTTCAGGTTATCTGTAGTGATTTCAAATATATATATATATATATATATATATATATATATATATATATATATATATATAAATAATTGATCAGAAGGCAGTTTGAGTCGTTATAAGATGCTTTCTCATGTTGTATTTATCTGGGTAGCAAACTGTTTTCTTGTGCATATGATTTGCTTCCAAGAATATTAGGAACAATTGAGCTGATCATATTATGTATCGAAGGTGAACATATTCTATATCAACTTTTTACTGAATTAATTTTGCATTTGACTGCAGAATTGTCTTGGTTTTTTTTTTATTGTTTAGGAGTCATTTGGTTCATTATTATTACGATGTCACGTGCGTTATTTGGGAAAAAATAATTATCTAATTTGGTAATTTGTTTAGATAATGTTATAAAAATTTACATAATTTCACTCTAAATTTTAAGATGACATTTAGATGTTACTCAAAATCGAGTGACATGTAGATATTACCTATTTTGTTAATAAATTAACGATGTTAGGGAAATAAAATAAGTCTGAACAAATAATGTGAGGATCTGATTTCTTAGCAGAAAATCTAGAGGCAGTGATTTTAAAGGTAAATCACTTTTACATACCTGAATTTTGATAATAATCAATATTTAGATCAGCTATAAATGGTTGCGGGTGTATCATGTTGATTTAAGGATAGTTTGTGCTTTTAAATTGTGTTTCGAAAACTATCAATTTTTACGTGATTTTGATTTTAGAAAACTTCATTTTTCCCAAATATCCTAAATCTTTTTTTTTTTCGACATATAAATCTCATCCCTTTCTTTTGTTTCTCACTTTTTCTTGTCACAATGTTTGGATGGTAATTTCAGAAATCAATGTGTAAAAATGAAAATATAGAGCCCCTAACTATCTTTTTTGCAATTAATTCAAATGTTGGAGTTCATTTGTCATGGAATCCTATCTTAGTGGCCCTGATGTAATATGTTATTATATGCATCAATTCTAACATACTGTTTTGTTATTTTTTTTCTAGTTCTATTCTGGAGAATAAATGAAAATTAATATGCAGTCTCAATATTTTGCATGCATTCAAGGCGGACCGTCTAGAGCCTTCCCAGTTGCACATGCGACGCTCAGTGATTCACCCTCGGATGATCCAGGGCCCGGGATGCAATAATCCCACCGTTATCTAATCAAAAATAGGTTAAAAATTATTTTTAAATTTAATCCACTGAAAAATATAGAAAATTTTATTTATAACTAATGCTTAGGTTATGTATTGATCAAATATTAGTTCGGGATGTGTTTTTATGATAATTTTATATGTTCTAGGAAATTGATTAAAATTATTGAAGCTAATTAAGGAGCAGGTTGGTCTAATATTATTTTTGCTTTTATGTTGTATTATTTAAATATTTTTATTTTTAATATTTAAATATTATTTTTTGAATTATAATTTTATAATTATTTATATATTATTTAATTAAATAATATGGTGTAATATTAAGATAATATTAAATAAAATATTTTCTAAGAAAAATATCTTATGTTGCATTATTATAACACAAGTAAAAAATAATAATTTTACTTTTAATATTTTTGATTAATCTTGTTAGCTACATAACATTTGTTTGATTCGAATTTTTGTTTTCAGTTTAATATAAATTTTAATTATAAAAATTAAATTTATTTCACATTTAATATAAATATAAATATTAAAATTAATTTTATTTTATATTTTACATATTTTTTAATATTAATTAAATTTATAAAATAAAATATTTTTTTAACTAAAATTTAATTTTCAAACCAAAGGGTGCGTTACAGAATGGATATTGCTCCCATCCAATCTTCAGTCTAGAAGGACCACATTTGCTGGTAATATGCCTTATCCTCTTGTACAATGCTTACATTTAATATATAAACTTAGTAATCCCTATCTTAACTTAAAGTTATTTAATATCATGTTATCCATCAGTGTACGAAAAAAAAAATATGATATTGTTGATTGGGACATGTCCTTAATTATCTATTAGTGAACAATTAGCTAGAACAACAGTCTTTTTTTGTCAAATTAATTGTTGTTTGCTCGCCCAATTAATTTTAGATTGCGTTAAGGGGGCATTTAGTGCAATATTATCTTGATGTTATATTATGTTATGTTATTTAGAGAAAGTCATTATTTAGGTTAATGAAATATGTAAATATTTTTTTTATTAAATTATAAAAGGGGCATTTACATACATACTCCTTAATTTATTTTGAATTACATATTAAACTCATTGTTTTCTAATTTTACAACTTCACCCCCTAAATCATCCAAAAATAACATATCTAGACATTTCTCATAATTTTTAAAAAATTCTTTTTATTGATTATAATTATTTGGATACTTATTACTAATAATAGGTATATACAAAATATTATTTTTGGATGATTTAGGAGGTGAAGTTGTAAAATTAAAAAATAAAGAGTTTAATATTTAATTTAAGATGATTTAAGGGATATATATGTAAATCTCTCATTATAAAATTATCAGTCAAAAAATGACATATAGATGTCATGACATGAAATTAAAATAACGATGAACTAAATATCCCTTAAGTTAATTTTAGATTGTATTTAAAATTTTACAAATTTGACATTAAAATAAATTTAAATATTTTTTTTTTAGAATAAAAAATTTATTTTACATCATAAATATATTTAAAATTAAAACAAATTTTATCTCTTATCTTTTATAAATTTCTAAAAATATATCTCACAAAAATCACATTTTTTAATGTATAATTATTATCTCATACTATTATATGCAAAGCATTTGTTCATTTTGTATTGGATGATAGGTAAACAAAATAAAATTAAATTCAAAAAAAAAAAAATTGTTGAGGACTTGTTTGATTCATGCTCAAAATTTTCAAGGCAATGAATATTATTATTTTTAATTTTAAAATGACAAATTAATTATATGTCAAATCTTATATAAATTTTAATGTAATTATTTTATTTTATATTCAATATAATTTTTAATACCATATCTTACATACTGTTTAGCATAATTAATTTCACAGTTAATTTCTTTCAAGCCCTTTGAGATAGATTTCTAATTCTTTGGTAGTCAAATTTTTTCCTTTGAAGTTTTTTTAATAAATTTTATTAAGCTTAACTGTTATGAGTTTTTTTTAATTAAAATAAATATTTAAGTATTTAAAATTAATATTATAAGATAAAATATAAAAAAAAGAAAAGTTGAGACAATAATAGTTTATTTTTGTGGATTTGTGTATAATCGTGATTCACTTTAGTGGTTGAAAAAAATTATTCTTTAATTTATTTTTTATTATATATGTATTTCTTTTTTTGAAATATATCATATATGTATTTCAATGGTGTATAAAACAGATTTTTTTAAAATTCTATAAAACAATTTTTTTTTTAATAATTTCTCAAATCATACACAAATTTTACTATTAAAATTAATTTATTTTACATTATACTTAAATTTAAAATAAATAATTAACTTTATTTCACATTTATACATATCTCAAAATAAAATTAAAATTTTTAAAATAAAAACGTAAATTAAATATTTGATATTTATATATTATATTTTAATATTGTCCTTATTATTTAGAAAGATAAATACATGTATCTATTACCTCCAATATAGATAAATAATTACAATACTTTTTTTTTTAAACCATTACTTTTGAAAGATGGACTAATTACATTTTGCTATTATTTTACTATGAATTGTAATTATTTATTAAAATTAGAGTGAAAAATGTAATTATTTATTATTGATAATTCCATATAGAAAATTATGAAATTTTAAAATTTAAAATTATTCTGTGCTAATTGAAGTTTTTTTATGACATCGAAATTCTAAAAGACAAAACCTTAAAATTTAAAATTATTCTGTGCAATAAAAAATAAATAAAAAAATAAATTATTCTGTGCAATAATAATTGAAGTTTTTTTATGGCATCGGGAGGCGCGACAAAGTTCTCTTAAATAAAATATAACTCAGGCTTAATTGTATTTTGGTCTTTTTATTTTGAGCAACATAATATTTCGATCCACCTATTTTTAAAAACTTTTAAATTAGTCCTCAATTACAAGAATTATTTATCATTTTGGTCCTTTTCATCGACTAATCTTTTTTTTTCTTATTATTTTATCATTTTATTTGTATTGAACATTAAAATCAATTGAGGTAAAATAATTAATAATAATTGCAAGAGGAAAAGGATAAAAAATCAAAAATGTGTGTTTGATTGATCGACATATGCAAAGTTTAATTGTTTCTATTAAGGCTGTTAATTTCAGATCAAATATTGCTTGAAAGTTAAATAAAATTTTGGATCAAATTGAGCTAGACCTGATCCAAATGAGCTGACTATTGAGCATTTTTATGGCTCAAGATTTTTATTAATCCAATTTTAAGCTGATATAGAATCAGATTGAAATTAGATTGATTAAAAAAAAATATTATTTATATATATATAT
>JAEMOT010002411.1:55295-65310 GCA_019297695.1 Apostasia ramifera | reverse complement strand
TATATATATATATATATATTTGTACATAAAACTGAATTTAGTATATTTTTACAATAGTCTAATAGAAATCTTTATTAAAATTTTTCCATGAACTATATTCAAATTATAATTATTATAGATTAATTTTCTTTATTTTATTTTGAATGAATAGCCATAGTTTAAATTCATTGAATAAACAAATGAATTTGATTTGGCTAAAATATCAAAAATTAATCAAAATCGAATTGACCTGACTCAAATCGAGCTTTGAATCGAAAACAAATCAGCCAAACTTGGCTCTAATCGAAATTAGATTAAACTCTTCTTGTTTATTCTTTGAATTATATTAAGATCGAATCAAAAATTTTTAATTTAATTTTGAGCCGAGGTAGGATCAAATCAGGATCTAATTATTATCGGCTTTAGTTTTCATTATAAAATTAAGTACTTCAATGCCATTAGTGTTGAAAATGGAGGACCAAAATTAGTACTATAAACTCAAAACTAAAGAGATCAAAATGCACTCTACACATAATTAATCATTCCAAACTTAATTTACTATAATATATGAACAAAAATACTACACAAATATATTTGGAGGTTTTATTTGTCTGTGTTTCACAATTTATTTGAGAGTGGCCATCCAACTTCAATCTATAAATAATTTAATGTAAAAAGAAGGGGATCAGCCCTGTTTGACGCGAGGATCAAAACAAGACCAAAACAGGACCAAAATGGTACTAATTTAAAAAATAATAATAATAAATAAATTTTTTAAATCATTCTACAAAAATTTAAATATAAAAAATATTATTTTATTTTACATATTCAATAATTTAAAATAAAAATATCAATTTTATTTCACATTCTAGACCAAAATATTCAAATCAAGTATTTTGATCTAAGATGTGAAATAAAGTTTATATTTTTATTAAAAATTATTAAGTATGTGAAATAAAATATTATTTTTTATATTAAAATTTGTGTAGAATAATTAAATAATTTATTTATTATTATTATTGTTATTTTTTAAACTAGTACTATTTTGGTCCTGTTTTGATCCTCGAGCCAAACAGGGCGAGTTGAGACCCTCTAGACCTTAAAAATTCAAGACAAGGGCTAACAAAATAAACAAATTATAAATACTCATTCAATGAATGATATATAGTTAAAAAGACCAGAAACTAATGAGCTTGTGATGACTCGTGACAGAAAAGGGGATACAGCGATTGTTGAGTGATACCCTAAAAGGAGGGATCTCAGTATTGCAGAGAGTGATGGTGGGAAAAGCACGAGAATAAATTATTTCACATCAAAAAAGAATGAGAATTTCTAAGTAATATAAGTAAATAGCGTAATTTTAACTTGTAGAAGCATCATTTAGGACAAAATCGTATGATAATGATAAGAATTACACAACAACTAAGCATGTTTGATGTAGAGATTATCTCTTATAAAGTGCTTAAGTTATGTAATTTCTTAAAGTTAAAATAAATAATATCTCTATATTCGGCATATAAACAGTGTTACACAGTCGAAGCACTTTCCAATTTAAATTAAGGATAATTAAATTGTATTTCGGCCATTGAAGTTGGAACAACATATCAAATTGATCCTAACTTTTAAAAATTATAATTTTAATTAGCAATGTTTTAAAAGTAATGTCATTTGGTATCAATTAAGATATTATTATTATTATTATTATTATTTATCATTATATTATAAAATTATTCTCCACTTTTTAACTTTTTGACTCTTTAAAATATAATTTGAAATATTAATATTTATTTTTTTAATTTTTATAGTAGAGAAAACAAGAAATGAGAGAAATTAAATTAGATTTTTATTCAATTTTTAAAGAATATTGAAGATAGAATATTATAATGGCCATCTAAAATATATAAAAGATCCAACCTACTTGAAAAATAATTAAATTTTATATTTTTTATCAAAAAAGGACTAGTAAAAAAGCGCGAGTCTAAAGAAATGAGAATTATAATGCTTTTATAAACTTACGGATCAAAAATAAAATTTTTCAAAACTCAGGACCTGTTTGTTTCTAAAGTTTAATTTTAATTATGTTAAAATTATACTTGAATAAAAAAAATATTTAAAAATAATATGAAATAAAATTAGTTATTATATTAGTATACGCGAGGAATGCGATATATGTTAGTTATTATTTTGATATATATGTAAAATGTGAAATAAAATTAATTTTTTTTTAAATTATGTGTATGATATAAATATATTTAATTTTTAATATTAAATTTTATGTGTAATATAATATGTTTATTTAAAATTAAATTAGCTTAATTTTTAATTTGTTTAATAAATAGGCCCTTAGAATTAATTTTCAATCTGAATTGCAGTTATACGTTTATACGAAATTGACCAGCTCAATTTCAACTCAATTGTAATTTTTTTTTTAAAAAAATTCAATCAATTTTGAAACCAATTTGAGTTGAAAAATGAATATTTGAATATAAAAAAAAAGAATATTTGAATATAAAAAAATGAATACTTTGAATCCGTTCGTTGTGGGTTGATATTCTTTTTATTTTTTATTCGAACCAATTACTCGAGAGCCCAAAATATCTCTATATATTGATAAAAAAAAAATCTATTTATATTTTATTTAGGGTAAAGTATATTAAAGTTTTTAAATTTAAACATAATGTTATTCCAGTCCTTAATTTCAAAACTTTAATATTCGGGTGCCGGGATGAGACATAATATATCAATTATATCTTTTTTTTTAATTTTTGCTATTAAAATTTTATAAAATACTTTAATTATCTCTTCTCTCTTTGTCTGCGAACCACAGGAGGGCTACGCGGGCGTGAGCTGCTTGTCGGTAGCCCTCCCACTGCCACTGGAGAAGGGAGAGGAGAGAAAAGGGATAGTTCGAGTATTTTATAAAATTATGATATTAGAAATTTGAAAATGAACCTAATTGTTGTATTATATCTGACTTTGAGAACTAAATATTAAATTTTTAAAATTATGAATTTGAGCGATATTATGTCCGATGAGATCATGATGTAATTTGCCTTTTTGTATTCAAATTATGTCTACTCTATATCGTAAAAACCCAAAATTTCTCTACTGATATTGACTTTAGTTTTGCAATCAGAACCCTTTAAATTATGTTGTTATATTCGACGTATTCCATCTCAACCGTCCATGAGTTATCTTGACCATAGGTTAACCCTTGGCCAACTAATAACAGATAAAATGGACAAATTTTCAAATAGATGCATGGACGAATATCTCTCGTCATGCAATCTTATCAATCCGACAATAGTTTAACTGCATAGCTTTGCTTGGCTAAACAACCTCCGTTCAACAAATATTGTGACGCCTGTGGCCTAAGAGAGTAGGGAGTGATTGCCAAGTAAAATTCTGAGAGAAGGGAATCACTAAAGTAAAGTGCAACTCTCAGTAAAATTTTAAGCTGATAAATATTAGTGAAAAAAGGCACGTGAATGAATCATTTCACATCGAAAAATGATGCGACATCAAAATTTATATCGTAATCCCAAATAATAGATGCAGTATTTGGGAAAAAATTTTGAAACATGCTAATGCTAGAGTAATACTAGCATGACTGACTTTCTAAAAAGAATTTAAATCACACAGTTCTCAAAAATTAAAATCGAATTATCTATTTTAATCAAATCACCTTTGACCAGTTAAATTATCGACCAATCAATCTTACGTATCACACTACTCATTCTTGCATGCAAATTACCATGCAGATTTCTGATTTTTAAATTTTTCCCTGCTAGTAATTTATCTTCATCGCATCATATAACCTTGAATTCCAAACATGTAATACACACATCATGCTATATCATAATTAACACATACTTCAACTTATAAAACTTAACTTAAATTATTTTAAATTTTCACATTATGTTTTTCTAAATTTGAAATTTGAAATTTCTCTTTTCTACTGAATATTATCATAAAGGTTTTTCTTACCTCTTTATCTACTGGTAATATACTATTTTTTTATTTAAATCCTTAAAGTAACTTGTATGCAGTAGCTTAACTCATTATAGCTATTATTTACTTTAGCTCAATTGACCTCATAGTTTCAACGAGCATTCACATGGCTTAAAGCAAGTTATAATATATACTTAGCATCCTTTATGTATTTTATTAATGTAAAATTTACTTAAAGGTATCATAATTAATCTCACCCTCTCCCCAGTCCCCAATGTATACTTACTTTTAAAACTCAACGTCTTTGCTGAAGTTTGCCCAACTATCTCCCAAGTAGTTATGATATATATCAAATGTAATATGCCACTTTTATGCAATGCTCCCACTAATGTCACACAATCTTTTCCTTCTCTATTTCTCTCTTTTTGATCTACTTTTTTTTCATGCTCTTGTTGCCCTTCTTTTACTTTTCTGTATTGGTTTGACTGGATGAAGCGAGAAGGCCTCTCTCTCTCAGACATATACACACACACACACTCTCTTTTTTTTTTTATCTTGGTGATAATTGCCCAGCCCGTGAATGAGAATAGAGAGATTTGCTACTTATTATCTCATTTATCATTTCTTAACGAGTCTTCTCTTAAATCTCTCACTTTCTCTATTAAATAAATTTTCAATATTGAGTGAGACGAGTGCGATGCAAACATCATAGCACTGAAATATCCGAAAAAGGTTGGCCAGATCAAGTTCGAATTAACTCAATGTAAACGATCCACTTCCAGGAAAGAATATTTGACACCTAGTCAACAAAAAGTTTATAACTTTCTCTACAATTATCTATTTTAAATATTCAATCCCAATCTGAAAACCTCTAAATAGGATTTATTCACCATCAATATTTCATAAGTAACGATACATCCACTTTCCACATCCGTAACGTCTAACAAAGCCTAATTGTATCATATAACTATGAACCATCCTTGAGACTTCACAGTGGAGTGCATGTCAACTCATAAACCATCCAAATGCAGCTCTCAGCTCGGAGTTCATTGAACCTGGACAACTCTCTCATTTTCATATATTCAATGAACCTGGACCCTATAACAATTAACCAATAAGCGGCGACGCTCCTCCGGCGCTCCTGCATAAGCCTCCCGCCGGCCCGAGGTTTCCATCCCGTCCATTGCCCCTCGCACGTGCCTACCACCTGCTCGCACGTGTGTTGCAGCTGCCGCTAACGTGGACCGGTGGCTGGCAGGCCTTCGGCATCAACCGTGCTTTGCAGCGGTATATGCCCCCAACGTGTCGTTCACAGTGTCAAAAAAGTAACGGAGATCCGGCGAATATTCCGTTATGCTCTCCTGATTCCTTTATTCGCCCGATTTAATCATTTTTATTACAAGATAATTACATTTGTCGCCTTCCCCATGCCACAATGACTCCATTTTAGACCCTGGATGTTCACATTTCTCTCTCTATAAAGACCGGTTTGTCTTCCTCCTTCTCTCTGTAGAACAGATCTACCAGGCGGAGGCGGAGCGTCCAGCGGGGAATGGCGGTCTACATCCGAGCGAAGCGGGTAACAGATCCGCTGGACGAGCGGGTCCGCGCCCGGCTCCGCGGGGAGATGACCGGCTACTCCAGTAGCGGAAGCGAGCACGAAGGGGCTGCCGGTGCGGCCGCCGACGAGCCGTCATGCTTCTCCGATCTCGTGCACGAGTTCCTCGAGACAGGGGACGAAGAGGGGGATCGGGGAGGAGAAGATTCCGAGTCTGACGGAGGAGCCGGGGCCGGTTCTTCGATAGATAGGGCTGAGGAGCAGGCGCAGAAGCTGCGGGAGCTGCTGAAAACAGAGGAAGAGGAGGATTCCTTTCGGCGGCGGCTCTGTTCGGAGGTGGAATTGGCGTCGGCGGCCCTTGCAGAGCTTCGGCCGGTTGGACCGGTTTTCCGGAGGGCGGTGATGGTGCGGCTGAGGGAAAGGGGGTACAATGCTGGGATCTGTAAAGCTCGGTGGGAGAGCGCCGGCGGATTGACGGCGGGGAGCTACGAGTACGTCGACATCGTCTTGCCGCCGTCGGCAGGGGAGGGAGGGGAGAAGAGGTACATCGTCGATCTGGCGTTTGCCACGGAGTTCGAGCTGGCGAGGGCGACGGATGAGTACAGGAGAGTGGCGGAGGAGCTGCCGGACGTGGTGGCGGCGGAACCGGAGGAACTGCAGGCGGCGGTGCGGATCATGTCAGAGGCCGCTCGCCGGTCGCTGAAGAGCATGGAGCTGAGCGTGCCCCCATGGAGGAAGAAGAGGTACATGATGGCGAAGTGGCTGGGGCCGTACCGGAGGACGACGAACCCTCTGCCGGCAAAGGCGGGAGCCGCTGCGATTGCCACCGGTGGAGGCGGTGGGGGGGTGATCAAGGCGATAGGGTTTCTTGTGCCGAGAGTTGGCGGCGAGCCTTCTCAGAAGGCGGCGGCGGCGGCTTTGGCTTTGAGTAGGTAGACGACGAGTCGGCTTCTCGGGAAACGACAATATTGTGAATGGTGGGACGTTGGAGGGTATTTATGGTATTTCACCTGTTGAAGTTGATCGCATACGCGGCGAATGGCAGGGAAACTGGCTCTCCCTTCCATGATGCTGACGTGTCGGAATATGACGTGGCGTGGAGGAGAAGCTGGTAGTGGATAAGGTTTTGCAAACGCTGATTTGGCCTCATATTTCAAGGGGAACTTTTCATTTCAGTCCTATGTTTTTTGTCTTATTTGCAATTAGTCTATCTAGTAGTGCAATAAATAATTGTTGTATAAAGCACTCAGTATTTTGAAAAAAATAATCATTCAAATATCTAAAAAAATTATGAATGTTTTTGTCCCGTGCCCAAAAAATGTCATGCACATTACAAAAATTCTGAAAAAATTAACTTTTATTTTTCAATTAAAAATTTAACCCTTTTTTTGTTATTTTAGATATAATTTATGCCATTAATATAATTTAGCTTTACTTTTTGTCGTATATCTTAATTTTATTTTTTATTATATATTTTAAACCTTAGCAAGAATTTTCAATTCAATTTGTGATCCAAAAGCACATATAATTTCAGAGACATTAATTTAATTTGATTTTATTTTTACATAAAAATAAAAATGTCGTTTCACTATGCTCACTGTGTCATTTAAAGTGTGAGATCTAAAATTTTTTAATTGAATTATTTGGACAAAGTTTAATATTATTTTGATATTATATAATATAATATAGAAAAAATAATTATTTAATTTAGTGATATTAATAATTTTATAAAAAAATAATAAAATTATATTCAAAAAATAATATACATTAAAATAATATTGAACTAAAAAAGTTTTTAGTAAATTAAATAAAACGTTGTGTAATATATTCATAATTTTTATATAAAAATAATATATAAATAAATAGAAAATATAAAATTACCATATAGATAATATTTGAGTTTTTTATGATGTATAAATATTTCACTTTAAAAATGATATATATAAAATTTATTTCCCTTTAAATAAAACCAAACAAATTTAAAAAACTTTAAAGTTAAATTACATATATAACATTTAATCACTTTCATTTCTCTTCTATTTCATCTCTAAAATTTTTTTTTTTTTCAAAATTTAATGAAGAAATATCATTTTAATTTGGTTAACAGCTATACATATTGTTTTCATCAAATTTCATTTCAGTAAATTTATATAACTGTAACATCCTGTGATCTCATTGTAAAAAAATTATCCGTTTTGACTTTAAAAAAATTATGACTTGAGCTAAAGCCAAAACTGCGTAACTTCAGCATTTCTCGAGAGATCACCCATCTCAGTGCTGCTCCAGCCCAAACATGCTTAAGTATAGAGTTTTTCATCACTAACCTCATAATTTTATCCCAAAAGGTGCTTCTACCTTTTGAGATCACGTTGTCTATTTATATAGCTCAGGATCTCCCTCTCTTTTTAATGTGGGATAATTCATTCTTGTGTTCCTCTTACCACTCATTATTCAGCCTAAAAGCTTGCCAGGAGCCACACTTTGTCTTAGTGATTCCTTTCTCTTAAGACATCACCCGACGATCACTCCTCGCCCTCTTCGGCCACAGGCGTCACAATAACTGTCCTTATACTGAAATTAATTCAATTTGCTTAATGTAGATATTGTCGTATTTTGTTAGTAATTAATGATAAATATAATAATTTATACTTCATTTGCATCAAGGTACCTCATATTCAATTGTATCTGAAACAAAATATTACAATCATTTTGCATTAATTTAATCGAAAAAAAAAATCAATACTTTCTGTTTTAAGGGATGCATTTTATTAAATTCTGAAAATTACATTAAAATTCATATTATCATAATTATCAAGTAGAATAAAAATTGTAAATCATAAATAAGTGAGCATATACAAGCCATTCTTATCTAAAATATTGGATAAATCCTTCATTTTCTGTGATCATTAAAGTAAATTATGGCAGAATTTTCATTATTAAAACAATTTATGAATTTGATATGATCAAATTAATTTATTATGTTTTGATCATTAATTGAGCAAAATTTAGGAATTAATGAAATCATTATATTGCTTATGAAAATCATTATTATAATTATAATATATATTTTGCGTTCAGCGAAATTATACAAATTATTATGAAGCATTTTCTATGAATATGGATACTCAATTACTAAAAGATGTAAAAATTTAAAAAAAAAAAATATAAAAGGATTGTAATTAAAACCTACGAGTAAGATTATAAATGAACCGAATTAAATAGTTCTCTGTTTGTGTTCATATTTTTTATTAACACTAAGTACAAAACTTTTTTCGAGCTCGGTACGCAAAAGAATAATGATATATTTGGGCTTGATTCCTATTTCATTTGTGATTTTTTTTTTCGTAATTATGTTATTTGAATTTATGGACACAATTATAAAGAAATAGGTGCATTAATATATTGTTGAACAAGCACATTGCTATACTAATTCAATATGATTCATGAAATTTTTTTATAGATTAACAAATTAAATATATTAAAATTTTTAATTCAGCTACTAATTAAATTATAAACAAGACTTATATACACTAACAAATTGAACGTTAGTATATTCAAACTCATTTATTTATTAGTCAAAATTTTAAAAATTATGTTCATGTCTATTCGTTAAATTTGATGAACTGAATATAAATGAATTCTTATGAACCAAGAAGTGAACTATTTATTGATCAGCACTTAGTTCATTTACATCCCTATATAAGTCGTAGGAGCGTAAAAAATTAATACGCAATATGAATCAATTTTTTTTTGTTGTTGATATGAATACATATTATGAGTTTGAATCATAATCGGGTTGGTATAGTAACTCAAATAATTTGAAAACTAATTGAATTAAAAAATATAATTTGGGTATAATATATATATATATATATATATATATAACCTGGATAATTTGAAATATATGATTTATAATAAAACTCTATTTAATTCAAAAATTAATTTAAAATTAAAATTTTTATTTTCTTGTTGAGCCCTGTCGAAACGAAACAAATTTAGCCTTTGACTAGATAATTTTATTTATTTATTTTTTAAATTATTATAATAATTAATCATGCATTATCTGGATAACGTTATCCCCCCTGCGTGTCCTGCAATTTGCCAGTGGTAATTTAATTACCTAACTATGATTAGCTTAGTATATAATATATATGTCATGAAAAAATAAATAAATATATATACATATATAGCAACACGTGTTATTTCATGTTTCAGCCGTTTCAGTTGAATTTTAAAACGATCATTGCACAAGAAACAATAAAAATAAAATAATAAATATAATTAAAAATAAAAAATTAAAAAAAAAATAATTCAAAATTCACCGCTCAACATGAAAACCTAAGAGCTAAAATAAAAGAAAGGGCAATTTCACCCAGGTCCCTGAGTTTAAGGATTATATCACACAGGTCCACATTTTTAAATTATATCATCGGGGTCCTTAAGTTTTCAAAAACTATCATCTGGGTCCCTTTTTTATTTTTTTATTATTAAAAAATATAAAAATTACCATTATACCCTTACCCTCCC
>JAEMOT010002411.1:36552-54036 GCA_019297695.1 Apostasia ramifera | reverse complement strand
GGGGTCGTGCGGCCGCGAGAGGCCGCCGGATGCTTCGCGGGGCGGCGCGGCTGCCGAATTTGTGGAGATTGAGAGGGTAAGGATATAATGGTAATTTTGTATATTTTTTAATAATAAAAAAATAAAAAAGACCCAGATGATAATTTTTGAAAACCTAGGGACCCCGATGATATAATTTTAAAAATATGGACCTGTGTGATAATAATCCTTAAATTCAGGGACCTGAGTGAAATTTGCCCAAAAAAAATACTAGCACCGGAGATTTTTCCGCGTATATGACAGTTTTTTTCATTAAAGTCGAGTTCCGTTTTAGAATTGACTTAAAATAAAGACTCATCAAATATATTTTATTTTTATTTTCCGACTGCAAAAGCTAATGGATGACGTGTTACGTTAATCAAAATATAAGCTTCTGCATGTATTCAATTAAATCCCAACCCCAAGCATAAACAAATCTGCTAGATTATTTGATGAAGCAGCTTGAGAATTATAATCATTTATTATGCTTAATGCCAGGGTTAATTTTAGATAATAATATTTAATAATATACATATAATATATTTGAAAATCTTAAATGTGTTTGCTTAGAGATTGATTACAATTTGATTAGAGGATAGTTAATGTACTCGAATAATATTATTTAAGAGATAAATGTAAATTTTAATTATTTATTAGTTATTTTTTATGAATAATTTAAAATTTGATGATTGATTGATTGCTTGTAAAATAGTTAGATTGTTGTGCTTAATGTAAGTGACTGCTAACGTTTATGTCCTGCATATATTTTTGCGTCAATTAGTTATGTCGGAACTAAATCGGGTTGGGCAGGTTGAATTTGGGTCAAGTTGAATTCAAATTGATTCAAATTATCCAAATTGATTCAAAATGATTCAAATGATTCAAAATGATTCAATTGATTTAAATTGATTCAATTGATTCAAAATGATTCAATTGATTCAAATTGATTCAAATTATCCAAATGGATTCAAAATGTTCAAATGATTCAAAATGATTCAATTGATTCAAAATGATTCAATTGATTCAAAATGATTCAATTGATTCAAATTGATTCAAATTATCCTAATGGATTCAAAATGTTCAAATGATTCAAAATGATTCAAATTCAAATTGATTCAAATTGATTCAAATTGATTCAAATTGATTCAAATTGATCAAATTGATTCAATTGATTCAAATTGATTCAAATTGATTCAATTGATTCAAATTGATTCAATTGATTCAAATTGATTCAATTGATTCAATTTGATTCAAATTGATTCAATTGATTCAAAATTGGTTCAAATTGATTCAAAATTGGTTCAAATTGATTCAAAATTGGTTCAAATTGATTCAAATTGGTTCAAATTGGTTCAAATTGATTCAAATTGGTTCAAATTGGTTCAATGATTCAATTGGTTCAAATTGGTTCAAATTGGTTCAAATTGGTTCAAATTGGTTCAAATTGGTTCAAATTGGTTCAAATTGTTTCAAATTGTTTCAAATTGTTTCAAATTGTTTCAAATTGTTTCAAATTGTTTCAAATTGTTTCAAATTGTTCAAATTGTTCAAATTGTTCAAATTGTTCAAATTGTTCAAATTGTTCAAATTGTTCAAATTGTTCAAATTGGTTCAATTGTTCAAATTGGTTCAATTGTTCAAATTGGTTCAATTGTTCAAATTGGTTCAGATTGATTCAGATTGATTCAGATTGATTCAGATTGATTCAAATGATTCAGATTATTCAGGTTATGGCCAAAGGGGTGAGTTTGTAATGGAATTGCAAATTAGGGGATGAACTTGCAAATTTTCCAATCCAATTCAATCCAATTCAATTCAGCTCTAAAATGAAAACCATCGGGTCTTCCGTTTTGCCTGAGCTGGAGCCTCCGAGCCGTCAGGTTTTCATCCCACGCCGCCGCACGTGGCCGGCATCCTTCGATCTCCTCGTGGCGTTCGCTGGAACCGCCAGGAGTGCGCCGTTCAGCAAGACCGTGAGTCGTGAGAGCCTGATGGGACGCCGAACAAGGGCTGCAAGTAGCCGCTATGGGAACTAGGGTTTAGTTGTGTCTTTTGATATGGGTCCGACCCTGGTTTAAAACCACTCCAAGCTTTTGCAGGGGTAAGATCTTGAACACTCCGAGTTGGAGACCTGTTTATCAAGTAAACAGAACTTGGAACATCTTCATCCCAAAAGAAATTAGGTATTCCTTTTGTCTTTAGCATGCTTCTTGTCATGTTCATTAGAGTTCTATTATTTATTTCAGCAACTCCGTTGTGCTGTGGGGTGTAGAGAAAAGTTATCTTTTGCTTTATTCCCTGCTTTTCACAATATTCATTAAATTCCTTGGATGTATATTCACCTCCACCATCAATTCGCAATACCTTAATATAATAATCCCTTTGCCTTTCAACATGTGCCTTAAATTTCTTTAAGTGACCAAAAACTTAAAACTTTTTTTGCTTAAAATAGACCCAACACTCACGAGTAAAGTCATCAGTAAATGTTAAGAAATACCTATTATTGCTAATTGATGTGGTATTTATTGGGCCACATACATCAGAGTGAATAAGCTCAAGTGGTTGGGTAGCACGCTGTTGTTGTCCTGCTGTAAATGCTCTTCTATGATTGTTCCCTAAAGTGCAAGCTTCACATAATTGTTCTGGATGGTCCATACTAGGCAAACCTTTTACCATTTTCTTCTGAACCGTGAAAATTCAAATGTCCAAACTGCAGATGCCACAACCAAGATTCATCTTTTATAATTGCATTAAGACAGTTATAAACACACTAGAAATATCAACTTGAACACTTCAAAAAAAAAAAGAAATGAAAAACAGAGGAGCAGTGCAAGTGAGAACAAAGCAGAATTAATTTTGGAGAGGACGGTAACTGTTTTTATTGGAACAAATGAAAATCAACCTATTACATTAAAGCAGATTAGCCTATTCTTAAAAATAGGCTGAACAGTAACTAAATTCATATTTTTAAGCCACTACTAACTGTACCAGAAGACTAGGATGACATAACCAACTTCACAGTGTAATTATAGAAAATATTACTGGACCGACTCTACTGACTATTACTAGTTGTTACATTACTCCAGAAACACAACTCATTAGAATTATTACTAACAATTTCCGACTTCAGTTCTTGATTCCGCATTGCTGAACCTACTTTGAAATTTAAAACCTGCTCAATTGCTGTGTAACCTGTGTTCTAAGTTATGTTCTGGAGTTAATGTTGGGGGTTGATGATGAGTCCTGCACTCCTGCTATCGTTTTATTATATTTGGAACAATCTGCTTCACTAGGTATTCTAGTTTTCTACTTTGTCCAACGTTTAGGGTTTTGAGTTTAGTCCCTTTGGTTGAATTGCATATAAATCTAGTGTTTCATACTGATGGATCTGTCAACCTCTTGCAGGGCAGAATTTGACCTGAATGTTTTCTCTAAATATCTTCTGTTCCCTGTTAATAATGGTTCAATGCTATTGGGTATTTGTCTTCTGTTTCAAGTTTTCCTGAATCCATGAAATAAAAAAAAAAAAGTTTTCCTGAATCCTGCATGCTAGTTAATTAATCCTAGTAGCTCGATAGATTCCTATCTAAATTGCGAACGAGCTGAATTTCGTGAAACATAACTAAATTCCTCAGAATCTCGTGAAATCTTATAAGAATCTGCAAACATTTGGATTTTAAAAAGTTAACCTGGTATAATCTCCTTTAGTGTCGTACATCTGTACATGGTGTCATGTTCATCAAGTAGGGTGATTTTGTTTACATTTTAGGTCATCTAATAAGCTAGAAACTTTCTATTGCACATGCACGTACACCCAATGACTAATTCCCTATTGATGGTGGTTAAAACATACAGGACACTTCATTTTTCGCTGCATCACTTATAAGAAGCTCAATTGCTAGTCTATGGAAAACCTCAAATAAGGCTCCTAATCATTACTCTTTCACTCGTTGTAAACAAACTAAGCTTGAACATATTAGGCAAAAGCTTGGCTCATTTACGAGCAAACTTGAACAAGGAAATATGAAATGACCTTAACACGAACATAGCCAAACTCATCGTGGCTATAGTCATCTACAGCTCTACTTATAGGACTAATGATTTTGTTGGGATATCCATCATTATGGGAAAGAAAGAAGACAAATTTGAAGTTAAGAATGTTCATCGAAAAAAGATTCTTAAAAATGTTGGCTTCAAAGAAAGTAGTTCTTTGAGGAGGTCATTCAATGTAAATGAAGAATCTTTATTGAAAAATTATATTTTTCCATGAAGGTTCGACAGTCAAGGGAAGTTCTTTGATGAAGAAAGTTCACGATCGGAGACAAGTGGTTGAGCGCAGCCTTGAAAGGGTGGTCATTGAAAACAGTTTTCTGATCCCAAGTATCTACTCATCCATCCATTCTTCAAGATGAGAAACTTTCTTGAAGAATTGAGCTTGCATTCTTAAAGGCTCAGAGACTATTCAAACGGTTATGGGAAGGGTTTCCACTTCAAACTTTTGTCAAGCCATTCTGTAAAAGTGGCCATATCAGGAAAATGATGTGTGAGGACACTCGCCAAACTCAGTTGGATATTTGTTGCCACATTGTATTTCCATAAAAAAGGGTGGAGAAGAAAATTATGGTAAGAGAGGCTGGAGGTAATATTGCTACTATGAAATTCATGCACTAAAGAGATCACTTTAGAGAGAAAATTCGATGGTAAAGGAGATTAGTCCTAAAACCCTCAAAGAGAGGAATGAGAAGAATAAAGAAAGTAAGTGTGACGCCCGTGGCCGAAGAGAGCGGGGAGTGATCGTCGGGTGATGTCCTAAGAGGAAGGAATCACTGAGAAAAAGTGCGGCTTCTGGCAAGCTTTTAGGTCGAATAATGAGTAGTGAGAGGGGCACAAAAATGAATCGTCTAACATCGGAAAGGGAGGGAGATCCTGAGCTGTATAAGTAGATAACGTGATCTCAAATGGTAGAGACGTATTTTGGGGCAAAACCGTGAGGTTAGTGATGGAAAACTCCATAGTTGAGCGTGCTTGGGCTGGAGTAGCACTGGGATGGGTGACCTCCTGGGAAGTGCTCAAGTCACGCAGTTTTCCTAAAACCAAAACAGACAATACCTCTACAATGAGATCACAGGATGTTACAATATGGTATTAGAGCCGGCCTCCCGCAGTACGATGTGGTTTGAGGACGAACCAAGCAGAAACTGGTAGGCCTGTGACGTCCGTGGCCGAAGAGGGCGGGGAGTGATCGTCTGGTAATGTCCTAAGAGAAAGGAATCACTGAGGCAAAGTACGGCTCCTGGCAGGCTTCTAGGCCGAATAATGAGTAGTGAGAGGGACACATGAATGAATCGTCTCATATCGAAAAGGGAGGGAGATCCTAAGCTGTATAAGTAGATAACGTGATCTCAAATAATAGAGGCGTCTTTTGGGGCAAAACCGTGAGGCTAGTGATGGAAAACTCCATAGTTGAGCGTGCTTGGGCTGGAGTAGCAGTGGGATGGGTGACTTCCTGGGAAGTGCTCAAGTAACGCAGTTTTCCTAAAGCCAAAGCGGACAATATCTCTACAATGAGATCACGGGAAGTTACAGTAAGTTATCTTCTCTATTAGCAATCTTGGACTAGTTGAATTTAGATGTTGAACGTGTAATCCTTCAATGAATCATTGATAAGAAAACTCAAAATTATTTTATATTTAACTAATTGCTTGGCTTATGACAACTATAGGTGTTAGTACTCCTACATTAACTTAAAGTTTTAGTTTATTGTTTTTTTCAAGTTATACAAAATATTTAAAAGATAAGTGTTATTCTATGTGTACTCTTTTGTGTTCATCATCATCCTAAAGTTATTGTCAAAAATCTTTTCTGCGAATGTTATCTTTTAAAATATCAAAATTTTCTATATTGTCTTTTATGTATAGAAACGCATTAATGAGCTTGTATATCCATGTTAATCATTATATTACCTGGTATATTTTTGTATTTTAGATTTTTTCTCTCTTATTTTCTTCATTGGTTTGGTTCACAAAGTATGGAGTTATTTCACGTAAATCCTTTGTTTGGTGTGTTGGCCTTCAAATATTGATCTCCTGACATTATTTTCTTCTAAGCCTAGCCCTCAATGCTCGACTTCCACCCACCAAATTTGAACTCTAATCTCAACCTCTTCATAATTGGTTCTCAATATATCAATAAAATCCTATTGTTATGTGAAGAAAGTATTGTATTCAGTTGCCCAAACATTTGAGTGGCCAATTGGGTCCGCCACATATGCATTGGGTGAGACTCATTGCATACGCAGTGGGCTATGATTGATCGCCCGAACGTTCGGACGGACAACCGAATATAATAAAATTTCCTGTCATGTGACCCACTCGGGTTGAGTGGCACTAGGTTTGTCAATATGAACACTGCAACCCTTGACACCAAGTTGCAATTAGGGTGGGCTCGAGAGTAAAATCAATGATTGTAATGTCTAATCAATTGTAACCAACATTTTGGGAGAGATGGATTAGTATATTTGTATCTAATGTTATAAAAATAGGACCGAACTGGCCGATCTGATCGGTCTGATTGAGAACCGGTTAGACGGAAAAAGCGGTCTTTCACAATGGTGGGCGAGTGGTACCAGAGCTGAGGGAGGTTGGACTCGTGGAAAAAGCGGTCTATTCCGACGACAATGTCAAGCTCCTAATGGGATTCTTTCATCCTCCTCAGGTTGATGGCGATAGTCAGCAGGCCAGCGCGGAAGGGAGAAGAAATGTTGGTGAAGAGGTAATGGAAACTGGGAAGCAGAGAATCCTAGTCTTCCATGAAGAGGGTCTTCACAATTGAAATTTTTTTCACAATTAAATAATTGATAAAAAGGATTATAGATGAAAATGGGTCCTAAGTGTTGAACCAGCCTGTCTGATCGTGAACTAAATGCTATCGGTTTCATTTTTACAACATTTCTTGTATCTACTCATGGTCTATTTCTATCCTACACTTTTAAGTCTTCAGCACTCTAAGCTATCACCAGGCTTACTACGTTCTATCCCACTCCTTACTTCTGCGTGGCCACTAAATTCTGCGTGGGCCTTAATGGGCTTGATAGTAATGGGCCGAAAAGATGGGCTTCTTGTAACTGTTGGGCTTATTTGGGATTCTGATATTATGCTGACTTAAAGTGTACGCTAACCAGATATAAGTTTATGTACAGATTCAGATCAAATTGAATCAATGGATAATGACTCATGTAAAAGGGCCCGTATGACACGGGATGAGTCCAAATGACCTCCTAATGATTTATTTGATCAAACACATTCATAGTTTTTTTATAGTTTTTTTTTTTTGATGAAAAACACGTTCATTGTTTTAAATCTATCAATGTGTTTCATAACCTAATATTTAGATATTCTCTCTGTTAGTATGTCTAAACTTCAATCAAAGCTTATCATAAGTGCATAATATCTACATTAACTTTCAATCTTTAACACAATATTAGATGAATTAATGACAAATACTGTAGTTATGTAAAAAAATGACATTTAAATACATGTCAGATGTCACTCAAAATTTTAAAAATTACACATCATTTTATAGTTTAAATTTTATAATATTTAAAATTTTAGATGGTATGTAGGTAAATGTTTTAAATACATTCAAATAGCAATTATGTTTTTTTAGTTTAGTCCTACATAAATTCAGGTACTTCTGGTTTTTAAATTAATTAAATTTTCTAGGTTGAGGTAATATTAAAGGATTTATTAGCACTTTATTGTAAATTAGAGGATTTATTTGATTAATTTAAAAATTAGAAAGATTTAGTTTCATATAGTCTCAAATTAGAGGAATCTATTTGCAATTAACTCAAAAATTGGTTATCAAGAAATACTGTTTAATAAATTAGCTCGGCTTAAAATTAGAAATTAAGATGGGACGTAAAACTTGATTCACTAACTAACTCTAACCTTAAATTCATCACATTCTCACAAGTTACGATCTGCATGCAATTTTATTAAAAAAAAAAAAAGATAAAAAAAGAGATTTGTCCACAGTTGAATTGATTCACGATACTCATCACGTTCTTATGGATTGTGGAATCGAACAATTAACTTGAAGGGTCCCAATCATATACTGCTCATGAATTGACTTTTTTTCTTTCCTTGTTTACGTTAATTAGTATTTAATTTCACATATATGGTAGCTGGTAGTACTCCGTCTTCCATTATGATGCCAACATTGGATGTTAGCTGGCAAGCCTAATGTTTTCCAGCTAAATATAAATATATATATATATATATATCAATAAATTGCATGGAAGTCCTCAAGGTTTGGATCACATTAAACTTAGTTTTAGAAAAATTTGAATCATTTCATTCAAGGCATTGAGTTGACGTTTTTGCATGCAAATATGCCATGACATTACATCAAAACTTGAACTCAAGGTAAAGGGTGCAATATGAAACTTATCGAGTTAGTTTCTTTTTTCAATTAATTGTAGGTTGAACGCCATTCTTGAAAACTAGATATTCGACGTCGTTACAACTCTTTTTTGTTTAGTGAAATGACACCTATATTGGGAAAAAGAGGTTAGTTGATTCATCCGCTTTACTTTAACATGCATGTTGGACAGATCGACTTTTTCCCGCCATTTGCTGGCAATAAGGCCAAAGAGCATTCCAGCAAATATAATACAACCACGAGATGAATCAAAAGAAATGTATTTTCTTTTTTAAGAAATAAAGCTTTTGATCAGATAAATTGAAGGATATCAGCCTATCACGATTTTGGACTTTTTCTTGTCACTAGATGATTCTATGAAATCGTAAGTATGACAAGGAAAATAAAATAAATATAATGAAAAAGAGGAGACTTAATATTTTTACGAAGAGAATCAGAGTATAAAGAAGATAAGTTTATTATAATAAGTGAAGTAGAATACCTTGAGCATAGTCAATTCTCTTTGTTTGATCTCTCACCATTTATAGGGAGGTCACGACATCCCATGCTTCTCGCAAGAATAACTCCTCAGTGGAGGAGTAGAAGCACTGGTCTTCTTCGTGCAAGTACTTGTGCTTGTTGTTACCTACTATAGAACCTTTGTCCCTGAAGTGAAGGAGGAGGGGCTGGAACAAGAAGTTGCCTGGCCCAATGTTTCTGCCAGTAGCTTTTGGGTCTTTTAACTTATAATTGTATATCTAGAGGTGAGGAATTTCATGATTTTTATAGGCTTTAATTCTAATTACTTTTTTTTTTCAGTTGCTGCTATAGTCTGTGTACCATGTGACATAAGGAAGAGAATTATAGAGTTAGAGTTCACATGATAGTTGTGTTGAAGGACGTATTTCATCGGATGAGTAGAAATAGATTAGTTTGAACTGTCATATTGCATAAGAGCACATTTATGGTGTACCTAAATTTGAGTTCAATTTTGAGATCCAATCAATGCTTTTTAATCAAATTAATATATATTATTTGAACTCTAATTAATCTTTAATTTAGAAAGAGACAAGATAATTCAAAGTCAAAGTAAACCCTAATATTAGGGATTTGCAGCTATACAACCTTAAGTCATATGCTTTGTTTGCTTGCCATAGTCTCCATGGCAATGAGAAAATGGAAAATGATGGAAAATAAATGCAGCAAGGCCTCTTATTATTGTTAATTATTATGAAATTTATTTAATTTATACACTAAGCAATCTTAATATTGACTTATATATGAGATGCATGGAAATGATTTATTTATTTTTGACCAAAAATTAGCTTGAACAACACTCAATTATGATATGATGCACATCAACCAATTTAAAGATGGTAGAAAAGCCTATTCATTTCAAGCATCTTACAAGGCAGACCAGCTGGTTACAACTTAACAACAAACCTGCACCCACTGATTTGATGTGATACAGTGTACCCATTCAATCATGCTGTTAGGTGATTTCTTCAGATCATGATTTGACTAGGGGTGTCAATTCGATCAAAATTTCAGTTATTGTTCTATATGTGGTTATTGCGTGAGGCGAGTCGGCGGTTCACTCGCCAATCACGCTGCGCCACGCGGACTAGCGGGTCTCGCAGCGCTAAACGGTGTGAAGACGCCAATCGACGATTGAACTGTCTGATCTCTATAATAGACCGTTTGTTCGGAAAAGATCAGAAGACTTGGTAAAAATTCAGACCATCCACTTCATTTGACCAGATAATCTGTTCCAAAGGATCAAGATGGTATCAATTGAAGATGATGTAGATACATATGATATCTATTTGATCTGAAATTATACCTACTTTTCTAAATAAATATCTGCTTTTCTCGTAGCATGGTGGACGGTTCGTCCATTCTTAATATCATTTACGACATTTTGTGTGCGGCCAGTCCCAGTTATCTGCGTGGCTCAACGTCATTGGTGGGTAAACCTTGACTAATGCACAAAAGTATACAGCCTCCAATACTTCATCCAACCAATCATTTTTTAGAGCTTTAGGATTTAAGATTAAGCAATATTACTTTTTTGCACAACAGTAAATATTCTCGATGCACGCTAGGACTTACTCTCTTCTTGATGTCAAAGTCAGATTAAAATATTTAATTATTTACTTAGCATACTATCATCAATATTTTATTGAAAGAATTACATATATCACTCCTGAAGAAGCGTCTTTTACTCATGAATATCTACCCAAAGAAGATCTAACCTTTCATTTTGTTTAAAGAGGGAAAGATCTAACCATTTATTAATATGAAGAGGCGTTATTCATATTTATGCATTTAAAATATGGGATGACATGTAAAAATCTAACTCTGATGGCTAACTGAGTAAAAAGCCCTTCTTTAGCGGTGACATGCATAATATTCTCAAATTTATTTCATCAATTAACCATTTCTTATGTGACGTTTGATGTTGATTCCATTTTATCATACCTAATTTGCTATTCGTTTATTCAATTTTCTTCTTATTCATGTTATCTTCTTATGTTAATATTGTCTTCTCACATTGTATGTGTTCAGTATCATCTAATTGCATTCCTTTATTTTCTTTTGACATTTCACATGCCCCAACTCTCATTTTTTTTCTTACTAGTGATTTATTTATCACCCTTTTTTTGTTTGATCTTAGTTTGAATTTAATCATCATGACAAGTATTCGAATCGACCCAATTTTTGTCTGTTATGCTATGTGTATTCATGAATACGTTGTCTATCCCTTTCAATATGATCCTTTTTGATTTCCTTTTAAACTTCTAATGGATCCATTTGAGATTATACTGTTCATCCAGTTGTGCAAGATAGCGATTTATCTGAGCATTTGGTTTTTGAGCCCACCTTTTTGAAATAGACCTGCTTGAGAACGATGAGGCAAAGACGATATCGATTAAAGTCGAAGGTGATTCATTTGAGGGTTCATTGAAGAGAGGAAGATGATTCATCGTGGTCATTGACGAGTGGTTGAGACTGTCGTTGATCGATGGATCAGACGGAGAAGTCGCCACCATCATCGTCGTCGCCCAGTACCGCCACCACGGGCGGGAACCAGAATTGTGCTATAGAGTATTTTTTTTTGTTTAAGCAACATGCATGGTCTCCTATTATGATCTCTTGCCTTTCTGCCCTTTGAATCACTGGCAAGGATGGAATGATTATGGTATGAAGCAGAGGGCTGTAGGTGACAGTGACATGCAATCTTCAGCAGAAATGATTCACAATTATAATCTGCTTAACTTACAATAATGTGAAAAATATAACTAAACTTAGGCCAAATTCATTTTATTTAACTAATTACTAAATAAATTTTAAAATGTTGTTCCTAATGTGTGGCCAATAAGGCCGCAAATTAAGTTCGAAACACGCTCGAATTTCTAAGATTTTGCTGTGATTCGAAGTTAGATCATCGGTACCATATTTTTATGTGCTTCTGCGGGGTTAAATAGAGAATGTAAGTTAACTAAGTTACAATTAACTCCAAAAAAAAATTAGGATCAAATTTGCTATAAAATCAAAAAAATCTACTTACAATCATAGAAAAACTAGCTCTAATTGAATTTCATCCATGATGTGACTAAAATGAAAGTTTAGCATCCCGTATTTCAAATGCAAAGTTACTATCCCCTTTGACAGTAAGGAACTACATGGCTTGACTATTTTCTAGAAGGTCGCTCATTTCAATACTATTTTAATTTAAGCGCGTTTAACTATGAAGTTTTTCATTATTAATGTCACGATTTTATCCCAAAAGATACCTTAGCCCTTTGGGATCACAATTTTTATTTATGCAACTCAGTAACTCTGCACCTTTTGTAATGTGGGATGACTCATTCCTATATCCCTCCACTTAGAAATCTACTAGAAGTCGCTCCTTGTTTGGTTGATTCTAATTCAATCATATCGATATCAACCCCTTGATCATTCGCCACTCTCTTCAGCCTCAACAAAAGAATTACATAAAAATATGGGAACCTTGCAATTTCCAATTTGAATATTTATCATTAACAATCACAATAAATACTCAGTAAACAAAACAACAAAAATAATTAAAAGAAAAATAAAAAAGAGAGAGGAGAACCAATCAATGGAAACAATTCCATTAATTGATTATTGATAACATTCTCCAAAATAAAATGCCAAATAATATCATGGCATCCAGTTCTTGTGGAACATCTTCATCAATGTTAAGGTTTGATTAGTTCTGAAGCTTCACTGTAGTATATACAATGGCTGCACTTGAGTCAGTCATGGCCATCAAAGCTCAATCTTCATTTGATTGGTCGGCAAATAGCCTGCAAGACCATAAAACAAATTCATCAGTTCTTCTTCTTCTTCTTCTTCTTCTTCTTCTTCTTCTTCTTCTTCTTCTTCAACTTCACTACCTTGAAAGCTTTGAGAGGAGAAGACATTCTCCTGAGCTTGGCTGAAACCCATCTGAACTACAGTGTGGAGATCATCATCCCATAAAGCCCCAAGCTGAGACATTTGAAAAGAGAATTTTTTTTAGCATGAATCCGTCAATGAAAAACAGAGAATGACTTGAAAACTTTCGCAGGCAGTTGGGATAAGATTGCTGATGATGATTAGAGAGCTGATACCTGCGACAATGAGTCGAAGTAGCCCTCTATGGGAGGCAACTGCAGGCTGTGGCTCACCGGGAATGGCAGCTCGAGGCCGTTCGCCGTTGTAGAAGCTCCCTGAGTTGCATTTCCGAAAGAAAGTGAGCTTGAGGGGGTTTCCAATGGATATACTGCCTGAGGAGGCAGAAGCTGAAGTTCATGAAGAGAAGCCAAGCTTAATGCACGGAACTTTAGAGATGAAGATATTCAAGGGGAAAAATTCAAAACTCACGTCTTTAGGGAAGAAATTATCAACAGGTAAATCTAGCCGTTGATTCACAGCAGCCAACTTCATTGAAAGGAACTGAAACCAAAAAAATGGATGAAAAAGATTAGCTTTCTACTGCCATTAAAAATCAAATCTTTGTAGGAGTAATTGCTATAGTTATTGTCACCTCAACTTGGCGTTGCAATGACTGAACATAATTGATAATTTCATCGAGCATCACTGCTTTTCCAGTCACCTACAGTGAAGAAAAAATTACATTTTTGCATTAAAATTTGAAAAATATATAGATCATAGCTTAATCGCTCCAATTTTATTCGATTTGGGATCGACTGGGTAAGAACTCAGATCCTGTGGCCTACCTTATTGCATCCAGGCACAAGATCCTGCAGGAACTTCATCCTCTCACTGATCTTCTCTCTTCTAACCTGATGCAGAATCAAATTTAGAGAAGGAAGCCCAGTGAAAGAAGCGAAGAGATAAGTGGGCAATGGCGGTCTCTTACCCTCTCGGCGAGGCTATGGCTGTCGGTGGCTTGGCCTCTTCTTGCCCTGACATGGATGTAGTCCTTTGAAGGTTCAGGGGGCTTGGAGCTTTCCTCCTCCTGTTTCTTCTTCTTCTTCGTCGCAGCGTCCTCTTCTTCCTCGGGCATGGGCTTAATTGAACCTTTGTCAGTCTCCACTGCTTCAGAGTCCTTACTTCTTTTAGCAATGGCGTCCTCCCCTGCAGTCTGAAAGTCAAAAATTCTTTCAGTTTCTGACAAATTGATTGATGGGTTTTGTTGAATTAGTTCGAGCAAACCTTGGGAGGATTCGCGACGGCGGTAATGGTGGAGGACGAAGAAGCCTCCTTTCCTTTTCCCTTTGGCACCGCCTTCCTTTTCTTGCCATTGCCGTGGCCAGCGGGAACCCCGCGGGAAGCCGACGACTCCTCCAGCGCCTTTAGTGACTGGCTGCTCGACACCCTCGAGAGATGCCCGCTGCCGCCGTAGCTTGGGAACCTCGCAGCTCTCTCGCCGAAGCAGGGGTCGCAGGCGAAGGGCAGGTGACAGGCGGGGGCTGCCGGATTTCCGGTCATGGAGAGGTTGAGCTTAGGAGGAGAATTCAGGGGAGTGCTGTAGCACGAGTTGTAGCGGGAGGGCGGCGGGGAGATCTCGCCGGAGTTGCAGATGTTACCGAGGCGGCCAATGAGCTCCCGGATGACCACACTTTCGCCGGCGCCGGCTGCCGGAGTATTGGATGACGGTGAAGAGACTAGGGAGCTCAGTGCCGACTCAAATTGCGCGCTTTGATCGATCGTCTGTTCCCAATTGATGTTGAGATAGCCGGAGCTCATCCCCGGCTTCGGCGCGGCGGCGTCGGCCGACAGCATTTGCCAGTTCAGACCGGCGGGGCTGCCCACAAATGCCTCCTTCTCCATAGAAAGGTGGAGAAAATAGCGGCAGGAAGAAGACCCAAAAGGGGAATTTCTCCGCGAATTGGGAGAAAGCGAATGGAGATGGTATCGAGGAAGAGGGAGGAGAGGAAAGGGGAAAGGGGAAAGGAGAAAAAAGGGTAAGAGTGTGGGGAAAGGAAAGCGTGGAAGGGAGAGATTTTCAAGAGAGAAGGTGACGGTGGTGGCGGTGGATGACAGAGTGAGAGAGAGAGCGGAGATGTTGACCGAGAGAGATACAGATTAATGTAGGAACGGGGAGAAGATTAAAAATCGAAGAATATTGGGGATGGAGTCACCGCGAGCGACGGTGAGGGGATGCCGGGCCTTGAACGTCAAACTGAGCCGTGTTTCTGCAGTTCTTTCACCTTCTTCAATCTTCAACCAAAGAAGAGAGAGAGAGAGAGCGAGAGAGAGAGAGAGAGAGAGAGCAGAGAGAAATTATAAACGTGCTAATAGAAGAGCGCTGGGCTTCTATAAGTCTATTTAGCCACACTCCGCTAGAAAATATTCTATAAATTATTGTAATAATATATATAACATTAATGTATACATAAATCATATATTTAATTTATTTTCAATTTTATAGGAATTAATAAATTTATATTTTTTATATTAGAAATAATTATATATGCCACTTTAAAATATAACATCAAGGATAAATTTTTTAGCATTAAAAATGAATATTTACATATTTAATATCCTAAAATTTACATCTTCACCCATAAAAGATATATTAATCATACTTTTAACTATTTATTTAAATTACAGATATAAATGTTATCTTTAAAAATTAACACAAATAATAAACTCCACTTCATTAATTCAATTAGGTCTCTATGCTTTATCTAATTTTATATTTTTTTTCAATGAACATACAATTTTGACGATAAAAAATAAAATATTAATCACAGTTTTTTTTTTTTTTATGGAGTATTCATCGCAGTTCTATTCAATAAATAATCTAACGAAGAAACCTAACTGAAAGATGATATAAACTAAAGGGACCGGATTGAAAAAGAAGAATCAATTTGTTATTTGTTAATAATTTACGTTCCAACTGTCAGTAGCTTATTCTCATTATTTTTTTCACCGCCTTAAACCATTACATTTTCTTATTAAAATTTTATTTTCCTCTTTTAATTTTTTAATATTTTGGAAAACATAATTTGATATAATCTTAGTTGAGAATTTATATATATATGTATATATTCTCAACTAAGATTAAGAGATTAACCAAAAGAAAAAAAAGAGTTTTTTTATTACTATAAACTCTGTTATCGTAGAAAGATCTAATACGAGGGAAGATAAGTAGATAACATAATCTCAAATGATAGAAACGTTTTTTGGGGTAAAATCGTGGGGCTAATGATTGAAAAATTCATAGCTAAGTGTGCTTGGGATGGAGTAGCATTGAGATGGGTGACATTCTAAGAAGTACTTAAGTCATGCAGTTTTTCTAAAATCAAAGTGAATAATATCTCTACAATGGGATCACGAGGTGTTACAGTCTATGTGGCAAACAATTGGAATAAAAAAATGAGTCCCTGAATTAGCTTTTTTTTAGGGACCTAAACTTGAAGAGACCAATTGGTCGAACAGCGAAGCCTTGAATTTGAGGACCAAGCTAGATAAACTGAATTATCATAAAATAGGCCAATAGACTTATTTTTCTTAAATATTACAGAAGAACTAGAATAAATCGATAAGGCTAGTATATGTGAGGAGTAGTTGAGCAGTGATAATGCTAGGGAGTCAAGTAGTAGAGAGCTTACTGAGAGTTGAGCCAAAGAATGGCGCTAGCTGAATGTCCTTTTTTGGTAATTGAGATCTTCCTCCTTTTCCGATGTGAGACGATTCATTTTTGTGCTCTTCTTATCACTCATTATTCGACCTAAAAGCCTGCCAGAAGCTGCTCTTTGTCTCAGTGATTCCTTTCTCTTAGGACATCATCTGACGATTACTTCCAGCCTTTTTTGGCCACGGGCGTCACATAGATGACTAAAACAACTTCGAAAGTTAGTGATTTAATATATATATATATATTAATGTTATTATCTACTATAATAGAATGCTAATATCGATTAAAAATAAGTTGATTCAATGATGAATTGATTAAAAATTCAAGCATTTGTTAAGTGCTGAGGCCAAAACAATGCCAGCCTGTCCTCGTTTCAAATAGATTTTAGGAGAAATTAGATCCAGGTCCAAGGGCAGAGCTTCTGTTACACACCAGTCCACATAGAAAGTATAAAAAGTATTGTAGTGCCGTTTCGTGAAAAGAATATTACTACAGGTCCTTTTTCATTAAAAAAAATTCATTCTATAATAGATCCTTTTTGAGTTTTCTCTTACCTGCTTTTAAATGTACTTTTTTTTAAAAAATATTGCTTTCCTGTTTATTTAGTTCAAAGCTCCAATGATATCATCAAATTTTAAATATTATCTTAATTATTTTAACATTTTAATAATTTTATTTTACTATCTCACACAAATTTTAATCTTAAAAACAAATTTATTTTATATTTTCATGTAAATTATAATAATAAATCAAATTTAATTCATATCTTATATGCTTTTTTTTCAGTATTTAAATAACTATGCATGCAATTTATTTTCCCTTTTAAACCCAAAACTAAAAACTCACATCAAATGGGAGCAATTTAGTTATAAATATCATTCTATTCTTCTGAAAAATTTCAAGAATATATCATTTGTCTACTATAT
>JAEMOT010002411.1:2890-35771 GCA_019297695.1 Apostasia ramifera | reverse complement strand
ATTTCAAGAATATATCATTTGTCTACTATATATATATATATATATATATATATATATAGAGAGAGAGAATGAATTAAAAGTAAATCAGAGGCAAGAGCTCATTGTCGTTTGTTGCCTCCCGAGCATCATTTGTTGCTTCCCCAACGCCATTTGCTCGAAAAAAATCGTGAAACAACCTTAACTCCCCTACTTCTTGCATTATCTTTCAAAAGAGAAAATCTCTTTATGCTCGAAGTGACTAGAGAAATCAGTAGAATTTTGATCATAAATAAAAAATAATCGTACGTATCATAATCTTTTAATAATTTATTATCAAAAATACAACAGAATTCAATAAAGTAATAATACTATTAATTAAAAATACTGACCCAATGAAATAGAAAATCTATCTCAAATATTCACATATCAATTTTCCAAGGTTTTATTATCATTGTCAAAGAAAAAAATTAATATTTTTAATTTAAATTCAATAATTTTTTTTCTTTTTTTACATAATAAAAAGGATAAATTGTACAGGAGCACTTGAGATTAAAATAATACTGCAACTAGGTCCCACATTTTGAAAAGCCTAGATTTGGATCCCCGAATTTGTTTTTGCACTGTCGCTTGGCCCCTTAGTTTAAATATCACTTTTTTGGATGATCCAATTAGACAGTAACGATTAAATTTGACTGTTAGTCATACTTATATGGACCAAATTGCCCTTATAACTCTCTCAAAATTATTTAGAATAATGTGGAGAATGAGTAAAAAATCTGAAGGTAAAATAGTAAGACGCCAGCAAATTTCAGACGTGAAACCAAACGACACCGCAAACACAAACTCGGGGACTGAAATCTAGGCTTTTCAAAATATGGGACCTATTTGCAGTATCATTCTAACCTCAGAGGCTCCTGTGCAATTTACTGTAATAAAAAAGTATGTGTTATGAGAGGGAAGACACATATATTAAATAAAAGTAACTCATGAAAAAAGTTTGTTTATATGCATATTTAAAAATCATAACTTTGGCAAAAGTTTTACATAGCAGTGCTAATTATAATCACTATTAAATAATTAGTTTGCAATGATTATAAACTATAATTGCTTTTCCATAAAAAAATATTTTGAAATGATTTGAACAACCACAACAGAATATTCTTAGTTTGCAATAATTAAAACCTATAAATGTATTTTTTGCAGCAGTTATAATCGTTACAAATCATCATTTTTTGTTACAGTTGAAAAACATAAAAAAACTGTTATAAAAATCGGATGTCATTAACATCAGTTGTAAATTTGGGATAATTACCTACATGCCACACCATTTAATTTTATTTATGCCTTATCCATCTATTCTTAGTTAATTACGCTATGCACACTCAAAATATTACAAAATTTTATATATATTTTAACTTATTTCTCTTATAATGAGTAATCATAATTTTTCAATAACCTAATTATAGTTAGATTACAAAAAATCTGAGCCGTTCATCATATTATTTTAAAGATATTTAAATATATTTTGAGTGAAAATCCTAAAACTTTAATATTTAGGTGGCAGCAAAGGAAAGAGACATCCGCGACGTGAATTGATTTTAGGACAAATCAGTGCTTTAGTGTGGTATTGAAGAAAAGAAAAATATGGACCATTAAGGATAAAAATATAATTTTAATAATTTAGTAACAGAATAATTTTTTTTTTAAATAGATTTTGATTAAGTTTTAACTCAAGTGTGTGTATGTAAGATTTTGTAATATTTTGAGTGTGCATAGCGTAATTAACTAAGAATAGATGTGTAAGACATAAATAAAACTAAATAGTGTGACATATAGGTAATTATCCCTATAAATTTTCATAATTTTCATTGCAGTCTGAGCAGATGGATCATTTTCAAGTGGTTTTCGTGGCGATTTTAACTGCCGCTGCGCAAACTTGAAGAGGTACGATCGAGTGGAATTTTTTTTATGCGATATAGTTAAGCCTCTAGGCATACATCCAAACTTAAATTTGGCCAAAAACATATTGCTATGGTGAGTTCCTATAGATTCGTAGGAGAATTTATGTATCACATTAAATTTTTGATGAAAGTTTGTTACCATGTTATATTATTATGTATAATATAAATATTTAGAAAGTATATTTTTAGAAAAATATGGCTGCCAACAATATTAAAATATATATTAGTGATTTTTGTGCATCAATAGCTATATTTTTAGGACTCATTTGGTTCGAGACAAATTTTTTGCCTAACACAAATTTCAATTATAAAAAACAACTTTATTTCACATCCAGTACAAATATGAACATTAGAATTAAAAGTATTTTATATTTTATATACTTTCTAACAGTAAAATAAATTTCTCTCCTATTAAACTTAAAAAATAAAATATTTTTTTTTCATATCCAAAAAGTAGCTCGAACCAAACGAGGAGAATTGCATTTCCTTAAATAGAGCTTCTTCTAGTCCAGAATAAATATGCCTGAAATCAAGAGTTTTAAGTTCGAATCTACAATGGTATAATTTTTAATTAAGATAAGAGAAATTATAGTATTTAAAGAAAATCATATTGAAATACTTTCTAAATATATCTCAACCTCATATGCGAGTTAAAAGATTGAAGAATATAATTCAACGCATTATGTCATATATCATAAGCCGAGTGATATTTAAGAGTGTAATTTTGGTAGAATTAGATTGATTCTTCTATATTTGACTGACCGAGTTTCGTAGTTTCCATTATTTACCGTACGAGAGCTGACCTATGATTTGAGATGAGATTTTAGGTTTGGGTCTGGGTTTGAACTAGGTCTATAGGTTATTAGACACCAACATGAGTCCAATTTATCCAGTAACAATCTCGTTACATACAATATTAGTTGTCTACAATTAAGCAGTAGTTATAACTTATAACATCCCAGTCCCAATTATGAGTTAGACAGAGGCAACATGAGTCCACTTAATTAGGCATCAGCTAAAATATGTGTGAATTAATCGATATAAATCATCGAGCAACTTAACCATTAGCTGAATACTAAGCGTGTACTTGAATAAAATGGCCATCCAATACCTACACAAGATTACGTTATATCTATAATTTTCTATAAGTTAAGGTGTTATCATTATCGAATTAAAATTATTCAATTGGATCATATAACTTGCTATTGCTTTTATATATAAATAATCTTATATTTTCAATTCCTAAAGGCAATGCATATAACATTAGTTTTGTTAGTTTCATAAAAATTTGCAACATCAATGAAGAAATTAATATTAGAATTAATTTTTATTTTATATTTTATATAATTTTTAATATTAAAATATTTTTTTTTATTAAATTTAAAAAATAAATATTTATATCAAATTATATAAAACCAAATTGCATGTTTTACGAGGTATTATTATAAGATCATTGCCTTGGGATTGATGTTCTCAGTCACATGGCAGTGGGTAGTTAAAATGTTATGTTATGTTATATTTTAATGGAATAAATTTGATTAGGGATTCTTATATCATTATTATATAAAAAAAAAATTATATTATTATTATTATTATTATTATTCATTCAATCTTTTAAAGGTTATTTTTACATTTACTATACTCAATTTTAACAATTAATTACAACTTATCTCTTTTACATAATCAATTAATTGAAATGAGTATATAATAAAATTGTAAATTTAAAATAAATATTTATCTTTAAAATTTAAATAGATAATAAAGTTAAGTTAAGTTAAGTTCTACGTATACAAATTCATCATTTATTTAACATTGTAGATACATAGTGTATATAATTATATTCTAAAGTCCATAAAAATTTTAGGGAGATTTACATACAGAATACTGAATTCATCACAAATTATGCATTTCACCATCGTTTAGTAAATATTATGCATATCACACTCTGCTTATATTGCTATTGTTATAATAAAAATATAAAACCCATAAGAAGAGTGTGATATGCGTGATATTTACTAAACGATAGTGAAATGCGTAATTTGTGATGAATTCAGTGTTCTGTATGTAAATCCCCCAAAATTTTAATATATTCGAATTTAATTCATAAATATTTGTATATATTTATATATGTGTGTATACACATATTAATTATAAATTTTATTTAACTCAAATTAATCGAATATTTGAATCTCTAAAATAACTAAATTTTAATAAATTAAATTAAATTTGAATTGAATGAAATGCAAGTTAGAACTAGGCCTCTAAAACTAGTGGTGGGATTCCACCAATCACCATTATATCACTAAAATTCTAATTTTAATATAATTCACCAACCTTTTTTTTTAGGTCTAATCAATATTTAATATTAATATTAATTGTTTATTAGTTAAACTGAAATATATTCCATGGGACCGCTTTGTAATTTTTATCTCTTGCAATGATTGGGATGTTAAAAAAATATGTGGCCGGTGGAGGGTTAAAAGAGAAAAAATGTCAAGGTGTGTGGGAGGCAAAGAAGAACTAATATATAATTTATATGATTATTTTTTTCTAACCCAAAGTTTTACTTACAAGTTTTGATAAAATATTAACTCTTCATTTTGAGTAAATTCCGGTTAATTTCCTCCAACTAAGTCGGCTTCGGTCGGATTCCCACTACCATGATTCGGTTCAAACCTCCGGTTTAAATTTTTATAATCTTTGGTTGAAAATAATGGTTAATTTACAATAATTTATTTAGAGTAAGTTGCATCTAGGACCCTTTTATAGAGGAGTACTTATAAATTGATCCTGACTTTTTTTATTATTAAAAATTGATCAATATATCAAGTGCGATACCGCCTTCGAAATTATGCCCGTGAGCTTCATTTCCGTATTTTTATCTTATCGTTTTAAACAAAAATGTCTTACCAAAAAATTTAAAAAGAAAAAAATAATTGAATAATATTTTAAATTCTATATAAATTTCAATGCTCTCACTCAACACAAGTGATTATTTTTATCTTTTTGTAAACCCATTAAAAGATCAAAGTTAATAGATTTAATATTATCTTAAAACTGTGACATATTATATAGAAAAAAATTAATTATCTGATTTGATATTTTCAAATAAATTTATAAAAAATTATAGAAATATCACTGAAAAAATGACACATAAAAGCATAGGGATGCGTATGCAGTTTGTGCTATATATATAATTTTGATAACGGTATATGCACATTAATTATTAACCATTCATCTTTTTAAACAACATTATTATAAAAAATCATACACATATTTAGTGTTTTATAAATATATTTATTTATACACATACATAAAATTTAAGGCAAATTGCATCCGACTCCATAACATTCAACGTGATTGAATGCAAATTGATCATAATTTTTAAAAAATCTTAATTTTAGTGTCTAAAATTGCAAAAAAACCATAGTATTAATCGTTTTTTCAAAATCTCACTTTTTTTGGTGTCCTCTTCTAATAGAAAATATAAAAATTGATTATTTTTAATTAATTTGAATTATTTATACACTTTAAATTTAGGACTATTAATTATATATACTCCTCTAAGATCAAATCTCATTATTCTTTAAAAATTTGGCAAAATTATAATTTTATTTTTTTATTTCTTACTGTTGTCATTCTGAAAATTTAAAACTAAGAAATATTAATATTAATATTTTAAAATTATATTTTGAAAAACTAAAAAGTTAATAATTAAAAAAAATCTTATAATATAATGGTAAAATATTAGCGATAAAATTATAATTTGAATTAAATAATAGTATGCTTACAACCTTAATGACTAAAATCATAATTTTTAAAAAATTAAGAATAATTTAATTAACATCAATTCTGATTTTTAAAGTAACTTATAAAATAAATCATGGTTAGGTTATGTTAATCCACACCCTTTGATTAATTAGGATTAATATATATCAGGTATGGGCTGCCGAGTTTTCCTCCTCTTTTTTAAATTTATTTCACATCCAATATAAATTTTAATTATAAAAATCAAATTTATTTCACATTCAACACTAATATAAATATTAAAATTAATTTTATTTTATATATTATATATTTTTTTAAGTTATGATCAGCCCTCTCGATATAATTTCGAACTAATTTGAAATAAATAATAAAATCTATAAATTATTATTTATTTACATATTTATGAATATTTATATATATTTGTGATATAACTATTTTTAAAAATATAAATATACTAATTTTTTGCCGGCCCACATTTTTTTTAAAATTTCTCTATTCCCTTATTCTTCTGTAAGTTCTACCTTCTATGCGTCAGGCCAAATCATATTGAATAGATATTATTTTAAATTTAATCTGAATAAATTCAATTTAATATAAATAAATTTGATATATCAAAAAAAAAAATTGAAGATAATTTTACCTGTATGCTTGAGATGTATTTTGAGCTAAGGAAATACTATCAAATCTAAATAAATATTGTCTAGTATTAAAATAATTTAAAAAAATATTATCAAATTAAAAAGAACATATTACATTTCTAAACTCTAGTGGTTAAGGGAATTAAGAAAGATGATGTGAGGATAACGGTGAAGTGGTGGTGAGTGATTCGTATTTCTAACAGTTAGCTGTGTGCGAACCTTTAAGGGATGAAGATGTTTGATAACTTTCATTTAGATATTAGAGATCATAGCATAATTTGTGAAGGGTTTTCTCTGCTCTTTGATATCAGCCTAAATCAATCACATGTATATATAACAGATTATTACATTATTGTGTGATTTATTACATTTTTTTTTGGAGATATATGGTAGCAAGTACGATGCACATCTAGTATGGTCAATTTCATATTCGTCTCTTTTTCTCTCTAGTGCTCAGGTCTCGAAATCTCGTTATCTCTTTTAGAAACTATAATCCCTTGGGTTCATAAGAATTTTCATTCCAATGTGACCTGAGAGGGACAACTTGGAACTAACTTAATGATATACTTAATTATACATTAATTCTATTTAAGGGCCTATCTGATAACGCGATTATTTTGGTCATCTTTTGAAAATGTAATTGGACTGATCTTAAGATATATGTACAATAGAATGTAAAATAAAATTGATGGTCTCATCAAAAATAATATAATAAGCGAAATAAAGTATATTTTTATATTAAACATTATATAGATATAATAAAAATTAATTTATTATTATTTTGTTAATAATTAGTAATTATTTAATTTTTGAACTTTTCCTCTGGCCTTGCCCTCTACATGTATACCGAGTGATATATAGTTGAGTAACCAAACGTTCATAATTATATATATTATATAATATATATATATGTACAGTTATTTTTTATAAAAAAAAAATTTAATTATTGATAAAATAATATTATTGTACAGCATAGGTATGCATAATGTAAAGAAATGAAATGTTATGTTATAAATCAGTAGATTATTGTCAGAAAATTATCCCAAACCAGGATTTCAACTTTGTGTGAAACTCTGAAAGCTCTTACAGATCTACGTAGATCTCTTCTCATCTTCCTTTAGCTCAAATCAAATTATCTCCACCTTAATATTATATGTTATTCTCTATACGCTCAGTCTCCATCAATTCAGAAAGAGAGAGATGCAGTTGAACGCACGTGCGCACAGAAAGCCATGCAGACAGACAGACAGACAGAGAGAGAGAGAGAGAGAGACTGCATGCAGCCGGAAAGCCATGTCAGGTTCTCCTTGTAGTTAACCGGCTTATCATGAAGGCCTCGTCTGATTCGATTTTATTTTGATAAAAAAAATATATATTTTATTTTTTAAATTTAATAAAAAAATTATTTTAATATTAAAAAATAAGTAAAATATGAAATATTTTTAATTCTAATACTCATACTTATATTGATCGTAAACAGTGTCAAAATCAAGACCTCAAACTAGAAAGTCAAATAAACTATTTATAATAATACTATAATAATTTAATATTATTTAAATTATAAAATAAAATAAAATTTAAAATTCTTGCTATATTTTATTTAAAATAAAAGATTTTGATTTAAGAGTTCTTTTGCATATCTCAAATAACTAACCAATAAAATAACTACTCATAAATTAAAATTTTAATACACTAAATTATTCAATAAATTAAGTGTTAATTTATTAAATAATTTAGTGAATTAAAAATATAAATTATGATCAGTTAATTGATTATTTATTAAAAATATATAATAATTTTTTAATTTAAATATAAGATACGTAAATAAATTCTTTAAATTAAATAAGTTTTCACCAATATAAAGTCTATTTATATAATTTATATGTCGAATAGTTTATGAAAAATTAAAATTATAATTTATCTAAATAATTTGTTAATTTAATATCTTTTTTATTTAACTTATTATCACAATTTATGTTATGATATTTATTATATGTAATTCGGACTGAAATTTAAAAAAAAAACTTAGGTGTCGTAATTTAAAAAAAAAATAAGGGGGCAAATTGCACCCCTTGAGTCCATGTAGCATCGCCACTGATTGTGATATAAAGTTAATTTTTATAGTTAAAATTTGTGCTGGATAAAAAAATTATTTTGAATCAAACGAGATTTAAGAGCCACTTGGCATTCGCACATGCCCCGCTTATATATATGGGTCCCCCATTAATGATTGATTGTGCAGATTACAGAGAAAATTAAAATCTTTAATTATTCAGAATAAAAAAATCTTAAATTTTTCTTATTCAAGTATTTAAGGGTTTTTAATAAATTTAAATTTAAATTTAAATTATAAAAAAAATTAAAATTAAATTTAAATATTTTTTAATTAAAAATTATTTATTATATAAAATAAAATTAATTATTGCTATACGAGAGTTGTGTTATAAGTTAGGAGAATTTAATTTGATGTTATCATAGTATTATGACATATTATATAGATTTTATGATATCAAAATATTATTTTTTGATTAATAATTTTATAATTTTTTAAAAATTATTTAAAATATTATCAAATTAAATAATTATTTTCTCTACATAATATAGTATCGAGATAATTTGGATCAAATGCACTTTTAGTTTTTATGTTGATATATATATGTAAAATATAATTAATTAATTATTTAAATATATATAATGTAATATGTCAATTAAAAATTAATAAGGTTAATTTTAACCTGCTAAATATACACATCCTTAATTTTGTATTATAAATCAACTTTATTTACAATATTAATTATAATCTTATTATATAAAATATTGTGATGAAGGCATCTTGTTCTACTTCTATCATGCATGTGATTTTGGCTTGGAGGGTACTTATCTCTTGATTTAACCTTTAATTTAAAAATCATATGGTTCAATATTTTGTACATAACTATTCTTATTATCTAAATATTAATATTATTTAAATATTTATGTAATTTCTAAATTATTTATTTTTTTAATTTAATATTATTATTTTAAAAAATAATAATAATAAATTAATTTAACTATCCATCTTATATAATATTTAATAGATATCATTTTAGAGTAATGATCTTGTAAATTTTTATAATATTTTTAAATAAATTACTATTTTTAATAATAATTTTTTTTAAAATAATATAATATAATATTATAATATCATTGAATGAAAAAATGTGACGCCTGTAGCTGAAAAGGGTGAGGAGTAATCATCGGGTGATGTCTTAAAAGAAAGGAATCACTGAAGCAAAGTACAGCTCCTGGCAAATTTCTTGGCTGAATAATAAATGGTGAGAGGGGAGAATCATCCCACATTAAAAAAGGAGGGAGATCCTGAGTTATATAACTAGATAACGTGATCTCAAGTGGTAAAAGTATTTTTTAGAGCAAAATCATGAGACTAATGATAAAAAACTCCATGATTAAGCGTGTTTGGGTGACCTTCTGAGAAGTGCTCAAGTCACGCAGTTTTTCTAAAGTCAAAATGAATAATACTTCTACAATAAGATCACGGAATATTATAAAAAATTTATTTAAACTTTTTATTTACATGTTATTAGTATTTTCTTCTGACCTCTTTACTCTGATGAGAACCATGATATAATATTTTTCCACCTCCCCTCAATTATTTCTAATGACCAAGTAGTGGAGAGAAAATGATATTAATTAAAAAATTAAGACTAAGATTCTCTTTTATAAACATAAAATTTAACTATAGCTAAAAAATTTATATAATATAAAAAAATAAAAAAATATTTTATATCTCTACACAAATTTTAATATTAAATAATTATTTTTTGACATTCAATATAATTATCAATAAATTCATCAATTTTATTTCACATTTTATATAATTTTTAATATAATTAACTTACTTTATTTTATATTATACATATTTTTAAAAAAAGTCTTAAAAATTTGTTCAAATCATCTTTTTTTTCTCTAACCAAATAAAAGAGTTCAATCGATTTTCTCATAAAAAAATATAAGATTTTGCATTAAAAGAACTTAAATACTAGCACACAGTGACGGCTTCGAGTCAATTTTGTGCGAGCTGGACTTATAAACAGATCAATATTGAAATTTTTTACTTTGACTCCAGTTCCATTCGAGCTTCCTAAAATTTTTTTAATTTTGAGTTGATTTTTTAGTTTAATTGAACTTTAAATAAACTATATTTTTCTAAAAAAATATATTATATATTAGATATATTATAATATTATAAATTTTACTTTTAAATTTTATGTATGTATTTGTAGCATCTTCTCATATATATTTATAAGTTATTATAATGTATTAATATATATATATATATGAAATAAAATTAATTATTATCTCGTTTATTCATGTAAAATATAAAACATAAACTTTGTTTTTAAATTTATATAAAAAGTGAAATATAGTAAAATTTCAATCTTAAGCTTGGGCGGTGTTCTCCTAGTTCAATGGAAAAAAAATTTTACTTAAAAATAAGGGAATTCAATTTTAACGATACTATTATAATTTCTAAAAGATTCATTTACGTGTTTGAATAGAATGACTATTCTATTCTTCTTTTATTACAGAATAATTATTTTTATGTTTGATTTAGTGAATTAATTAATAGCTATTTTATAAGAATTTTTATTTCATATTTTATGAAATAATATTTTTTTCTTACCTAATTTTTAATGGGCTAAAAATATTATAATTTTCAAATTATTTTTATACTTATATAAGTGATATTCATTTAATTGTTTATATAAAATCAAATTTAATAATAATAAATAATATAAAATTTTACTAAGATATATTCATAAGTATTTTAGTAATTTTTTTTCTTTTCATTCTTATTCTATATTTTATTTCATTTAAGTAAATAAAAAAAAATACTATTATTATTATTTTTTAGAATGATAATAATTCATTCTAATTTTGTTCTATTTTATTAAAGTAAATATATTATAAGTAAGGTGGGAAAAAGTTGCGGTACTTTGGGCCGAAAAAAATCCTAAGCTTTGGAAGGAATATGTATTATGATTAGATTAAAGTTAACCAGATTATTATACATGTTAAAAAAAACACTTACACAGTAGAAATTACAGCATATATAAATATATTTCTTTTTTTAAGAAAATAATAAACACATCATTTTAATAGAACATTATTTCTTACCCTTCATCTTAAATGAGTATGACTCATTTTTGTAGTTTATTGGATGATTAGGCCTGGCCTAGGTTTGACCTATGTTATGCCCATACATGATCTACTGTTTTAGTTAATAGCAACTTCCTTTTTTTTTTTTTGGATGAAACATGTTCATTTATTTTTAATTAAACTATAATATCACCATCAAAAAAAAAAAAAAAAACTACAATATCAATATCAAGCTAGGGAGATGGCCTATTTCACTTAGCATTCCAAGCTAGGGAGATGGCCAAAAGATGCCAAAAAAAAAAAAAAGTAAATTACACTCAAGTCCCTGAGTTTAAAGCTTAATAACACACAGGTCCATATTATAATATCAAAATCTCTGAGTTTAAATAAATTATTAAATAAGTTTTTTTTATTTTTTATTATTAAATTTTTTAAAATTACTATTATACTCCTCCCCCTCTCAGGGACCAGAGAAAGAGAGGGGGGAAGGGTATAATGATAATTTTAAAAAATTTTAATAATAAGAAAAAGAATTCATTCGATAAATTATTAAAATTCAGGGACTCCGATATTATAATTTTAAAAACGTGAACTTATGGACTATTAAACATTAAATTTAGAGATCTGAGTGTAATTTACCCAAAAAATAATATATATATATATATATATATAATAAATAAATATGAAAAATACATCATAAATACATATACATAAATATATATAATATTTGTATTATACAGTTTCCATATTTTCATTCTACTCCAAATTTTCTAGTAGCTAACATTATTGAAGTATTTTATAATATGTGTTTTTTGTAGAGATTCTGATCTCTTGTGAGGAAGATCAGGCTTGTTAAATTGAGTAAAATAATATAGAATACAAGTTAGTTTATTTTCAGATCATCATGCCTTATAAATTATTTCTTTTAAGGTGAATCTGCTTTTTAAAAATAGAAATTAGGTTTTTCTAGTTTACTTATTTTTATATTTTATTTTTTCTATGATATATTACTGAGGATCTAGGTGTTAATTTATATAATCTTGTGGATTACTTAATTCATAAATAATATATAACTAATTGAATAAAATTAGATGAATCAAATTTCTATTTACAATTATATATTTTTATATATCGATAGAAATATAATACTGTACTAATAATATTATATACGTTAAGAGTACTCAACATACATACGAATATGGTGTGAGATTTAGAAACTAATGTAACTACAAAATGTAAGAATATTAATTTAAATTTATAATATGATGACTTACATTCTTGAGTTTAAGTGATCAATTCATTATAAGGGATATGATATTGGAGTTAGAATTTTGAGATTCAATTTTTGAATCATAATTTTTTTTAATTATCATGAAAAAAAAGTTAAAAATCTAACTTAGGCCTAATAAATAAGTAAATGAAGAGCATTAACCTAAACAAATTAAGTTAAAAGAACTATCATTTGTATATCAACGTGCATCAAAATTATTATAATTAGAACATGACTTGAAAAAAAAAAACTTTTCTCTTTCTTCAATACCGACAATCTAAGATGTAGAGGTGACTTCCTCATGCAGAGGATTTCACTGCTTATTAAGGCCGAGACAGGGCCAAGTTCAATTCCATTGTGACAGGGTCCTACCCTATGTGCTTTCTTTCCTTCATCTTTCTCTCTTAGCGTGAATTCCCTTTTCTCTTATATATATTATTAAACTAAATAAGAGAAAATGACGTAGACTCCATCTCGACGAGATAAGAAAAAGAAAAGCGGACATTTCTTTCTTTATTTTTAATAATAAGATAGAAACAACTTCATAGCGTCCAACTCAAATGGAAGAGAGTCGACCCATTACCATAGATTTAATATATGTGTGATAGACAACATTCATGTAGGGGCATAAATGCAAATATCCATTTTGTTGTAAGTTAAAATTAATGCAAAAGTTATGATGAGGGGAAGTGTGGTTGTTAGATCTTGACCAGATTGGAGCTTCTGAGTAATTTGATATCCATAACTAGCCATGAACAGCCTAGAAGGTACATTATTTGTTCCACCAAAAACCTATATGTGACCCATGTTATAGCATTAATTTCAAATAAATTTAGGACAAATATGTAAATTTTGTTTATTAATCGATAATAATAGAAACTTAGGGGACGTTTGGTTCGTTATTATCTTGGTGTTATATTATGTAATCTAGATGTCATCTTTTGACTAATAATTTTATAATCTAATAGAAGATTATTTATAGATGTCATTAAACCAAACAATTACTTTCTTCAGATAACATAACATAACATAACATCAAGGTAATTCATACTGAACCAAACGCCTCCGTAGAGTTTTTATTACTGTACACGCATTAATTCAATTAATTGTGAGCTATAATTTCGCCATTGTAAATGAATGAATTAATTGGATTTGTTCGAGAAGGAACAACAATCGATAAAAATGAAAGGTATTAATTTGCAATTTAAAGTAATATTATATTTTCAAAGCATACTGTACAGTATGATCGAAAGTTGATCTTCTTGAGATTCTATCGAGCTTATTTATAATTTACAAGTAGAGATATATGTGAAAGTTCATTCAATAAAAGCAAAATAAATGAAAATTATGGATCAAAATCTCTATGTGCTTCGAGCTAGAAGTTGTAATTAATTTGTAGAAGATGAACTAATCGAATAGCCAGCCATGGTCATCTTGTTGAAGATTTGAAAGCTAGGAGTGAGTTTCATGTTACAACCTATGAACGAATTAGATATCACATTGAAAAATTTTAGACGAATAGAGTTAAGTTAAAGAAGTTATGTTTGTGTTCATTTGTGAAAGAAATTAGTGATTAAATTTTTTTAGAAGAAAAATAATAGCATTATATTTTCATTATTTTAAATCTAATACAAATTTTATTAATAAAAAAAATATTTTCTTAGTTCACAGTCAACACATAATTCACATCCTAATTCCCAATATATATACATATATATATATATATATAATCATCAATTTTATTTTATAAAATTAAAATTTAGAAAATTTTATTTTTAAAATTTAAATATAAAAAAGTAATCATATATCAAAATTTACTTTTCTTTGATTGAAAAAATTTACTTAAACTCTAACATAAAAAATTACTGACTATAATTTTTATGATAATTAATTAATTTTATTTTTTATTATACATGAATTTACTGAATTATCTTTTTGAAGAACCAAATGGATTATGAAAAATGGGAAATCTACATTTAAATCATAAAATGGATAGAAATGATCGATAAATAACATCACGTAAGTGCCACTAAAATCTGAAGATTTGATTATACTTGAATCAGATAAATTAGCAAAACTTGAAAGCAACTAAAAGTATATATATTATATTATAAAGTAAATTATATTCGAGCTCCTAACATTGAAAATGCATATAGTACGTAAGAGTTTAAAGATGCACAAAAGAATTAATCATTTGAAGGCTCTGGCTCGAACAATAATTGTCGAAAGATGAAGCCAAAAGTAATGAATTAAAATCAAATGACGAGTACTTCTCATATAGAAATTCGCATATTCAGTGAAAGAAATCAAGTCTCATAGTTACAGAAAAACAACAGAATCTCAATAAAAACCCCACATCTTGAACTAATGACTGCTTGTTAGATTGCTGAGCTTGTAAATAAAATTTATTTTTAAGCTTGATTTGCTAGCCGGAAAATAAAAAAATAAATAAATGTTAAATGATTAGGATTACATTTTTTTTTGATAAGTGGATTAATTAGGGTTACATTTGATTCAATATAAAGAATGATTAATTTTATATTGCATTCCTAATAAATTATTATCACCAAATTGCATCACTTATAAAGCACATTACTTGCCATGTAAAATTGAACCAAACTTATAATTTAATAAACCGTAAGTATCATATAAGTCTCTTAAATTAGAAATAATATTAAATGAATTTATAATTTTTAAAAATTAGACTCTAATTTTTTAACATATTTATTAATTAAATTATAAACAAGATCAAAATAATTATTTCACATATATTTTGTCTATCTCTCATGCTCCGGTTCTTCCTCCATAAATATTTGGAGAGCCGATTACACAAATAAAAAATCTTCAAATTGCATTTTTTTTTTGAAAAATTTGATGAAAATCATAAAAAAAAAATCTGACGTCAAATATTTAAGCCTGACTCAGTGATTGGTTTGAAAAAATTAACGAGTGATAGCGATTCACATGCTAATTTTTAAAAATTATAAACTTATTTGATATTACACGGTAAATATCTATATCTATTTATTTTTTTTATTGACTGATCATAATAATAAATTTTTTTAACTATTTTGAAAATGGTACATTTTTACTTATAAGTTATAAATGCATGCAAAACATTTTATAACTGATGAATTTACATATTTTTATGGAAATCTTGATATTTATATTGAGATAAAATGTATTGTATTTTTTTGATATCAAGAAACTATAAAAAGATAATAATATTATATATAAATAAAGGATCAAACTAAAATATGCAGTGATATAAAGGGTGCCACATTGTATTCTATCCCATTTGCAAGATACATGGTATGAAAATGTTGAAAATAAGATATCCGCTGTCACAAAAAAGATAGGTTTTAAGAGTTATGTACTTATTTTTGTATTCTATCGCATTTAATTTGTATTGTTATCAAACTCGCGAATCAAATCTCCTGTTAACACTAGTATTAATATTATCTCATTCCTGATCATATGTATACGTAGTAACACATTAGCCACTTCTAAGGCACAAATGGGGCCATGCATGCTTATAGCATCATATTGGTATCATGAACTGGTACGATGGTCTATCTGATGAAAAATGATCATATGAGATAGGAAGATGCTCAAGCTCAACTCCTAAAAAAAATGCCAAATAGAAAGAGAAACAACCATCATCGGAACAAACCATACTAATACAGGGCCCTGTTTGGTCGCGAGGATCAAAACAGGACCAAAATAGTACTAGTTTAAAAAATAACAATAATAATAATAAATAAATTATTTTAATTATTCTACATAAATTTTAATATAAAAAATAATATTTACTTCACATACTCAATAATTTTTAATAAAAAATATAAATTTTATTTCACATCTTAAATCAAAATACTCGATTTGAATATTTTGGTCTAGAATGTGAAATAACGGTGATATTTTTGTTTTTAATTATTGAGTATATAAAGTAAAATAATATTTTTATATTTGAATTTCTGTAAAATGATTTAAAATATTTATTTATTTATTATTATTATTATTATTTTTTAAATTAGTACCATTTTGGTCCTGTTTTGGTCCTCGCGCCAAACAGGGCATCGAATACATGCTAGCATGCCTAGGAGCTAAAATGGCATGAGCTTTTGAATTGTGCAAATGAAAAAATGTTGGATTTGGCTAACTAAAGTCACGTCAATAGTAGGCCCACCAGTATAAACCTCAAATTATATTTTGATCTATAATTTTAAAAATTTTCAGAATAATTTCTATTTTGAAAAATTTATAGCAATAAATGTCTTTGTAAATTATGATTGTCATATAAAAAGATTCAAAATGATGATTTTTGTTAACATCTAAAAAATATATATTTTTTTAAATTTTTAAAAATTTTAAATTTACCATGTTGTTTGCCCCCCCCCCCCTCCCTCTCTCTCTCTTTATGGTACACACACGCATACTCTCTTTCTCTCACTTGCCTACTCTTGCATGCCGAGGAGTTGGGGGAGTGAAGCAGGCTGCTTGCCTCTCTTCACTCTCTCTCTTGTAGAGTGGAGAGTGCGTTGTGCCAGCCACCCTTCCTTCTCCTACCACCCCTCCCCCCTCTCTTTCTCCTGTAGGATCAAGTAGATCCCTCTTCTTAGGAGGAAAATTTTTTTATTCAAATATTTCATATCATTTTATATATATCTTGTAAAATTTTAAAAAAGAGTAAATATTCCTAAAAATTTAAAAAAAAAGATAAAATATTTATTTTATATTTTATTAATCAAGAAATTTGAACAGTAACTTAAAATTTCTACTTGGCATTTGCTATAAGATGAATAAGTACATTCAACAGACTCGAGACCCCCAAAACTAGCATCTTGTAGTTCAAACTCAATAGAAGAACTACCTGATAGCTAACCTTGCTCTGGCTAGCAACACTATCTCACTCAACAGTCAATCTAGTTCAAAGAATGTCACACATGATGACAGAGCCGACAATTGTTTATGCTAATATATTACCTTAACTACTCCGAGTCCAACTTTTCTCGATCATCAAAGAGCTGCTCCTAGCTAAAAATATGGAAGTTGGCGAGGATTCAATTGAAATAGTTAGAACTTATGCATAGAAGTATTTTAGCAATAAAACTTTTCAATGGAACAAGCCTATAAGCTTAGAGTTATTTTATTCCCAATATTAGTTTGGGGCTTTGGTTTTTCCAGAGCTTTTCACTTTAAAATTTAATTTAATTTTTTTACTTATTACTGTATTTATTTCTTCTATTTGAAATGATCTAACAACAATCAAAGTTAGTATTGAGAGAAGAAATTTTTATAAATATATATATATATATATATATATATATATATAGTGATTAAGGCCTTGATTTTACACATTAATAAATTAAAACGTTATATGCCATATATAAAAAAAATGGTAATAAATTGTATATGCACATATTACATATGTATGTGTATAGTATTTTTATTATAATATCTAAGTGTACGTGAAAATTGAAATTAATAAATTGCACTAAACGCCATGCAATCATAGAAAAAAAATAATAAAAGAGAATTATATTGTTTAATGATACGACCTCACGTTTAAATAATAATAATAATCTCAAACGGGTAGAAGACTTTGGGAATTGAAGTTATGGATTTTTATATTTAGGGGCCCTTAATTAATAAGTATTAGTTTTTTTTGTTTGATAGAATAATGAGTTTAGTGTAACGTGCCTCGAAGTGGATGCTGACTTGATTTATCAGGGTTTCTTTACTTTTTTTTTTTTTTTTTTTTGATAAAGGTTTCTTAGCTTTCAAGATTAAATGACAAGGAATTTGACAGACCCAATGCTAACCAATAAAAGTCTACAAGATGTCTGAATTGAAGGTGATTCTATAAAAGTTATCAAGATGTTTCAGGATACAGATATAGATATGTCTATTTTCGGTCTCAAAATGAAGGTGCTAAAGGAACAAATGAAAGCTTTTAATCAGTATAAAATCTCTCATATTGGTCGAGACGGTAATAAAGTAGCACACAATCTAGCCCGTTATGCTCTTAATATAACATCTCATATAATTTGGTTGGAGAATTTCTCGAAGTTCATCACAAATATGACGAGAGAAGAAGCTATTATATGTATTAATGAGTTAGTCTTTTAATGTTTTATCAGTAATTTTATTTTTTACAATAAAAAAAAAATAACAGTTATAAAAAAATATTATTTTTCATATTTATCATTGATTCATTTAATTTCTATATCTAGTAATAGTATTATAGCCTTATAGGTGACAACACAGGCTCTCATCGTTCAGTGCCAGTCAACTTGATTTTTTAAGTTGGCTTCGAGCTCATTGACATATCAAAGTAATTTAAATTGATAATTTATCTTTAGATAATTATTTAAAATATATCTAAATAATTTAACAGAAAGTATATTGTATAATTAGCATATCAAACTCATTAATTAATCCTTTTTTTTATAAGGATTTTTTTGGTTTAAACCTGAACCTTTCAATAATAATAATTTATGAATAGGAACTGACCGAGTATATTAAATTAATGGCTTGCTCGTATATATAATTCGAAACATTAATGCAATCTAATTGAAAAAATGGCCAAATATAACAACATATTAATAATTTAACGAAAAGTATACTAATATTCAAGCGAAGAAACACAATTTATACAACCTATGAAAACAGTTCAATTAAAAAATAATTTAATAAATTACTAAGATTTGAACCAATTTAATTAAACTTGGCCTTGAGCTCGTTTCCATGTAATTTTTAGAATTTTTAGCGACAGTTAAAATTAAAATTATTTCAAACATGGACAATTAACTATTGATCTAATGAGCCATAAGAATTTGATGAAAGGAATTAAAAATCATGAACAAATTTTAAGAAATTACTTAAAATGAATTATGTGACAATGACAAAATTCTTCTTTATTTATTTTTCCATACCAAAACATTAGATTGCTAAGAGCCTGTTTAATTTTTAAACCATTTTGATCAAACCCATTTATCAAAATAATACTTGAGTCCTATTTAACAATAGGCTAAAAATCATAATTAAAATTAACTTTAACTAAAATTTTAAATTTATCTTAAAAAATTTTAAAAATTATTTTATATCTCATCCCACACAAATTTCAATATTAAACAATCATTTTATTTCACATCTAACACAATTCTCAATAAATCAATCAACTTTATTTTACATCTTACATAATTTTTAATATAATCAACTCATTTTATTTCATATCATACACATTTTTTAAAAATAACTAAAAATTTCAATCAAATCTTCTTCTTTCTCTTATTACCAAATAAAGCCTTAATTAAAACAATAATAATAATAATAATAATAATAATAATAATAAAATTCATCACAACCTACATAACTTCTAATATAAAATAATTCATTATATTTTATATCTTACATTAATTTACATCTATCAATCAATGTTAAAAATAAAATTATTTATTTATATTAAAATTTACATAACACATGATAAATTATTATTATTATTATTATTCAAGTAACATTCTAGTCTATGACTTGATCCAAATAATCTAGGAACCAAACATGCCCTAACAACCAAATGAGGTTATAAATGCTCAAGCACAAATTGAATGCTCTAATAAGAAAAGGGAGAGCACAAACATCATCCACCACGATTTATTCCTAAAAAATGCATATAATATTCTACCATGAACGTAAACTTCAGAAAAAGGAAGTAAATAAAGATTGATTAAGCATTTAATACCTTCCCCCAAAAGAAGAAAAACATAAATTAACCTTTTCACTGCCAACACCTAACACAACAAAAACACACACAAAAAAAAATCACATCATCTATTTCCCTTCAAAACTAACAAGAATTTTCTACGTGCCCACCAAACCTGCAGTAAAGCAACCAGCCAGAAATACCATATTGTTGGAAAGAATCAATGCACAATTAGCTTATTCATTAATAGAATGGCTGGTTTTCGAGAAAGCATGGCCCATGCAGAAAGGAAAGTGGGTAATACTTTATATGCGCGCTCTGTGTGATAATCACGAGGAGCTGAAAATGATTTGCTTCATGACTGCACGGCTAGCCTCTGAAGATGCTCACAGAAAACTTGCAGGCTGACATCATCGGTAAAGATAACATCGGAGCCGGGAGCGACTTCACTTGCTGAGTTGTGCGTTGCTGATGGATTCAACTTAGCTAAGAGAAATCTTGCCTGCAGGCAAAAGTTTGAGGATTTGAATACGTGTGCAGGCAAAAGTTTGAGGATTTGAATACGTGCTTGCATGACACAATTTTTGGCCTTGTTTGGTAACCATAAAAAAAAAACAAATTAATGTTTTATTAATATTGTAAATTTATTATAAATTTCAATAACTTTATTTTACATCTAACACAAATTTTACACATTAAAAATCAACATCCAACACAAATTTTACACATTAAAATTAAATTTATTTCACATCTTACACGCCTCCCAATATTAAAATAAATTTATTTCCCATCAACTCTATAAAATAAAATATTTTCTCTTTCTTTATCCAAAAATAACTCCCAATTAAACAAGGCTGTATTAGCAGGAGCATTAAAAGTGATAGCAATTCATGAAAAGTTCACATCCGCAGATAGATTGACATAAGGTAACTATGATGAATCCAACTTTAAACCTACTTTAACAGAAAAGCAATTTAGGGCTGAAGGTTAAATAAAATTCAAGTTGCAAAATATCAGTATTTAATTGTAGATGGGGCTATAGTGAGAATGAAACAAAAAACATAAAAATAATCAGGAACTGAACTAGTGATGTTTACACCTAAAATATATATCGCGGTCACCATGTATGGAAGGCGATTTTAACTGATCCGGTGATGTTTAACTTGAGTTGGCATTGACTCAAACAACTTTTGAGTCATATCCACAACACAAAGTCAGGGGAGGCTTTTTATTTTCGAGTTGACTTGAAATTTTAATATTTACACAGTGCAGTCTTATATAACACAAACTACTACTTGATGTGGTGGTAAAGTGACTGATAAGAATAGGACTTGGATACAATCCCATGGCCTGTCACTTTTTCAAATTCAGCCATTTCGTTAAAATTTAATTTTGAGCCAAACAGACAAATTTTTGAGTTAAATCAATCAACTCATTTTGAGTTGATGAACTAAAATGATTTTGAGATTGTCATTGTACGAGTCAAGTTTGAATTGTTCAAGACAAATTTGGGTTGACCAAGACTCGCACAAACTTGACTCATTTCCAGCCAACATGACACTAGCGATAACAAATGTCTTTTTTGCACTTGTTCCAATTTAGAGTGCATTAGCAACATAACTAACGTTCTTTATACAATACGTAAATATTTCCAACTGATACCCAAAAGGGATTCTATGTTCAATATATAATTAAGCTTGGACAAAGAATTAATTCATGAGATATAATGCATGGTTCAAAGATAATGGGTATACCAAGCATAAAGGAACGGCTGCATGACATATCGAAAGATAGATATACCTGAGAACCATGCTGATCACAAACAACTACCCTAGGGACAGGAAATCTATCTTTGATGATCGATTGGGCATCATCATGTGGAGCTTGCAAAAGCTGTGCGAAAGCCTGTAAGTGGTAGCACGTTGAAAACTTAAAAAGAGAAGGAAACAAGAGGAGACTTGTCAAATTTAAAACACAAGCCACTAGATAATTTTTTCTGTATCTATAATCCATGATAAACAGATCTAGTTACCAATTAACATCATCTTCCTCCAAGCCTAACGGAAAAGAATAACTTTAAAAAAATTTGCAGCTTATCTTAATGATTGCCTCCATTTCATAGTTAGTCTCATTGTTACCAGCAAGAAATTAATGGAAGTAATTAAAATAAAAGAGATTGTTGAAAAACTTTGGACTAATTCCCGAACGTACACTAGTAAACTTTCCTGGAATGGTTCTTGAAACTTGAAAGCCAGGCCAGCAGTTTTAATCCAAACTCGCTCAACTTTCAACTCTTAATCAAAATTAAACCTCGTTTGGTTAGGGCTAAAAAAACTACCAAACTCCTCTAAAAGCACTCTTATTAATATTTTATATTTATTTCACATCATATATAAATTTAAATATTTAAAATCAACTTTATTTCCCATTTTAATTCCAACACAAATCATAATTCTAAAAATTAACTTTATTTCACATCATATACATCAATAAAAAATTAGCTTTATATTCTATAAAAAAAAATTTATTTCACATCCAACATTAATCCTCAATAGTAAAATAACTTTATTTCACATTATAATATTAAAATAATTTTCTTACTCTCTTTATCTCAAAAAATTTTAAACATCCTAAAAATATATTCCAACCAAACAAGACCTAACAATTTAGACATAAAAACCTCAAGTGAGTTTGAGTCGAGATTGATTTACTTGAAATATTTCGTGATTTCCCTTCAAAAAATTAATGTATGTATGTAAATGTTGTCATACTAGTAATATAGAAATAACTAGTTGGCATTGTCATTAAGCTAGGGAAATTGGGAACTTAGGTCTCAAATCTCATCCGACACTTTTCATTTTGACTTGTTATTTAAAATCTTAATTTCAAGTTAATTAGAACTACTCGAAATTAATTAGTGCTGAATGACACCAAACCAACTTATTTCAAGTCCAACCGACTCGAACTCGAGAGGCTTTAGAGTTTTGTCTAGTTCCATCTAATTAGAAGGCATTCAAATTGGCCTAGTTACCTGATGTTCTGGCTGGTTCTGGTAGCCCATATTGCGCCACTGAGCAATTGTCATACCATGAAAAATTACGACACTGAAATATGCATCTAGTAAGAGTATTCGGTCAGCAGCAATAGATGCTACATCTAGCAAAGCAGGTGAAGGAGGCGCATTAAAAGAATATGATATCAGGGAAGGCTGGATCATGACAACAGAATTTGTGATGTTTTCCCGGTTCAACAACATGCGGAAGTATGCTGTCTCATCTGGGCTATTGTTGAATACCTGTGACAAGATTACAGCATGTTAAAAATGATATATTTGGCTAAGGATTTAGAGAAACTTAATGTGCATCACCTGTAAGAATTGTGACCTACGCAGATTAAACATAAACTGCGGAAAAATTGAAAAATTAGGATTTATGGTAAACGAAGAGGGATCATCTTTCCGATAGTCACCAAACCGTGAGCAAAGGCGGATGAGTGATCTGTCCAGCCATCTCGTTGCATCAAATTCTTCCTAAAAATGAAAAGAAGATATTTATTGTTGATGTAAGATAATACCATGCCTAAAACAAGGTTGAAAAAAGTTAACTAAATTGTTAATGCTAAAAAGAAAATTGCATGAACACTGGACACTTCCATTTTAAGATAAATGGAAGAGTTGACAAATAATTGTAATCAATCACTGACAAACACAGTCTAGTTCTAAATATTGACGCACCAAGGACAAATTTATAGCTGACTGCAGTAAATAACTAACCTCCATCTCCATCTTTAATGACACAAATCTAGCTAATATAACGGCAGCAGTCTCCTGGTCAAACCCATCAACTAGTTCCTGTATAACCGATAAGGCATGTACAAGTCATATTAAATCAAACATGAAAGAACGTTTTAAATAGGCGGATGATTGATATGTACATACTGCATAGAATCAGATAATTAATAAGTAAAACACTCCAAGAAATAAACCAGCTGAGCTAGCATATATAGGCAATCCATCTTCCCATGTTCATTAGCAGCATTTTAAAATCTCCAGACAATCGTCCCTGAGGAACACAATCTATTGAATAAAGGAAATTTCAAATGGACGTAAAATCAGGAGCGCATGATGTTACTATTAAAACCTAATAAGAATAACAACCAAACATCAATTCTAAGGCAAACCCAACATAAATGGAAGGCGGAAAGTCATGCAGGATTTTCTCTTTGGAATGTTACAATCAAAAAAGAAAGGGCATCCACAGATTACAATTTACTTAGCGAGTAACTTTGAGTAGTCCTGGGGTCAAAACATGAAAACGAAAATGTAATAGCATGAAGGATAGGCAATGAACCAGTTCGCCAATCACATGAAATGAACTTCCATCAATCACCAGTAGATTTTGAACTGTAGATATTGGAACAAATAAATGCGTGCTTGAACAGTCAGTTACAAGAAAAAGACTATGCCCACTAATGACAGCTAAACAATTTTTTGATAAAAAATTACAGCTAAACATTGGCAAGACAGGAAGGTGCATAATTTACACAACTAACCGCTGTATTAGCAGACCCTTCTATCCATCTTCGAGTGACTGTTGTAACTCTTAGTTTCATTTGACCTTCAGAGTTCTGATAGCTGCAGAAGAATAGAACATAAAGTTCTAACACGTTTAGCACCAAGAGAAATGGGAAACATGATAAAAGAAAAGTATGATTATTCTCCTACTTTGTTAGAAACTGTAGATACAACTGTGGATTTGGGAGTCCAGATTGGTCTGATCGCTCGCTCGGTGCTATGTCAAAGAAGACAGTCAAACAAGTACTACTATCAAGACCACACATTTTCCATGCAGTTGTGTTTCCTTGACCTATCACTGTATCAGAACAAAGCGTGCCTTTCTGCAAACGAAACAGTAAGTAAATTAAATAAATACAGGTTATTACATCGTATCAAAACCATGATTGGAGAAAATTAGGTCTGTTGTATGACCTTCTCCAAAGATGTGCAAGGTCCAATGATCCCCTGAATTTTGATATCTTTGGAGCAGTTGATCTCAAGAGTGCCACTGATGAAAAGCACAGGAACAGATTGACAAATATCCAATCAGTGAGTAATTTTCAAGTCTACTTGTCAAGTACACGATGCATCAGACAAATATAATCTTGAATGCATCATGCCATATGGCCATCATAGCTACGTTAACAAGTAGATGGTACACTTGTCATTTACACAAACATAAATTCTGGTAAATTCTCAAAGAAATATCAAAACAATACTCTAAGAAATAACAAAAAATTATGAAAATAATATAAAATTTTAATTTTCTATCTACTAATAGATGTAGGCATAGAACTTTAGCATGTAGCCGATTCATAAACAGTTCTAACACATGAGAAATAAGTAGGATGCCTAGGTCAGCATCCAATACTTTGAGGCAACATCTAATTAAGTAAAATCAGTCCCTAACAGTGCTGTGGATTTGCATCAAAGAAGGCCAAACCCAACGATCAGGGCAGATACAGTGCAGACGTCAGTTGTATTAGCATGCTTCATAGAATGATGGAACAAGGAACAAAGCTAATCAGGAAATAAGATGGCCAAAAAAGCTTGTCTGGATGTTTGGTAGTACGTTTAAGATTATGTTAATATAAGTTTCACCTGAATTAAGTTTAACCAATATTTTGCCAAAATTGGCAAATACTAATATATTCCAAAATTCAGTACAGACTGATCTAGGGTCAGACCAAAGCTTCCTCCAATGTGAGTTCAAGCCAGAAGTTCCACGTCCCTGCAGTTAGGCTATTTGCTTTCCTTAGAATCTCCCTTTGCTCAATCTTCGGCCGAAAACACAGAAGGAAAGTGAAAGATGAAAATAATTCCCTAATTCCTTGTGTAACACATTGAAGTCCACTAGGTGTCACTCTATTTTGGATTTACAGATTCTCTCCTTTATAGAATGATAAAAGGACAGGTTTGCATGCTTGTGGCCTATGCCAAAGGAGAGGTTTGCATGCTTCTGATGCAACCATTTGACTTACCTAAATGTTGTTTTGCCTCATGGCTCAATAAAAATAAGCCCAATTTTATGTCTCGGCCTTGTTTGGCATTTGCCTACTTTTGGGCAAAAAAATATAATAATAATATTTTTAATTTATTATAAATTTTAATAACTTTATTTCACATCCTACACACCTCCCAATATTAAAATAAATTTCTTTCCCATAAACTCTATAAAATAAAATATTTTCTCTTTCTTTACCTAAATTTATCCTCCAACCAAACAAGCCAGGAAAGCTTTTGGTAGAATAGTAAAGCCATGTTTGGCGGAATAGTAAAGCCATGTTTGGCGGAATAGTAAAGCCATGTTTGGCGCGATGACCAAAATCAGAAACAAAATGGTACTAGATTCGAGTATTTTGATTTAGGATGTGAAATAAAGCTGATAGTTTTATTGAAAATAATTGAGTATGTGAAATAAAATAATATTTTTTTATATTGAGAATTTATGTAGAATGTAATAAAAATTTATTAATTATTATTACTATTATTTTTTAAACTAATATCATTTTGGTCCTAATTTTGATCCTCGAGCCAAGTAGGGCCTAAAAAGTGCCTAAGATTGTCAGCCATGGTCGATCTTTGAGTCATTGTGTCTCAATTGATGTTGAAGGTCTTAGTATCGAGGGTCTACCCTCGAGATTTATCGTCTCGGCATTGAGGTTCCTTCTTTGTGCAGTGTAGAGGAATTGTTCTCTTGACATAACAATAGGGCCCTTGTTCTCTCAACTTGTCGGCGTAGGCACATGATTAATAAGTTGGCAAGAAAGACTTCACCACGGGGTCGCGTGAGATGTCGTGACATCAAACTACATGTCAAGCCGTTGATGTTCATATTGTTGTTTCCAAGGTATCAATGTCAATGTGTCTGAACCTCAGACGGTCTTAGGACGAGGTGTCGACGTTGAACACTAGAACTATTGAACCTTACAATGTCTATTGTTCAGGTAATGATAACAGGGTAGTAAACCTCAAGATACTTAGCGCCATGAGGTAGGTTTTGAGAATTGTTTTGAATCCTCAATTTTGATCTCATAATCATGCATCCCTTTTTTTGCAAATGAATGACTCATTGGGTCCTTTGAGGTTGCATGATCTTTCAAATACTTTTCTTTTTTTCTTCTCCATGGTGTTCACCTAAAAAGAGCAGAGGGCACACATGTGGCAGAAATTTATAGACCTTGCTCGCTTTGATGGCTCAAGATCATTGGTACTTTTGTCTCGATTCACCAAGAAACCCTCATCTAGATGAATCAATATTTTTTAGCCATGCTACTGGAGCACAATAATGTGCTCAAGGATTAGGAAGGTGACAAAAATCAAAGGGAGGAGGATGTATCGCATAAGGCATACGGGCTACCCACCGGGACACAAGATAGGGTAAACCAAGTAGGACAACAAGGGTAGGGGTAACAGGGACACACAAAGGTATGGGGTTGGGTGCAGGGGTGTGGAAGCGGAGCCAACACGGGGGTCGTATGAGGATGCGAAGCCTAGCACGAGGGTTACGTGTGGAAGCAATGCTGGTGCGAGGATCGTGTGCAAAACATGAACTATGGTGTTGAAGTTTGTCATACCCAAATTGTTGTGGGTCTAAATCTTGAGGTGGAGCTCTGGGGTTGACAACATGAAATCGAACCCGTTTCAGAGAGCCATCGTGAAGTGGTTGAAGTGTTGGTGCCGCGTTGTCAAACCCTTAGCCCTGTTTGGCGCGAGGACCAAAATGGTACTAGTTTAAAAAACAACAATAATAACAATAAATAAAATTTTTTAATCATTCTACATAAATTATAATATAAACAAAATTATTTTACTTCACATACTTAACAATTTTCAATAAACATATCAACTTTATTTCACATCTTAGGCCTTGTTTGGAGCGAAGAGTATAATGAGGACCAAAATGGTACTAATTTAAAGAACAATAATAATAATAATAATAAATAAATTTTTTTAATCATTCCACACAAATTTTAATATAAAAAATATTATTTTACTTCACATACTCAATAATTTTTAATAAAAATATTAATTTTATTTCACATCTTAAGTCAAAATACTCGATTCAAATATTTTGGTCTAAGATGTGAAATAAAATTGATATTTTTATTGAAAATTATTGAGTATGTGAAATAAAATAATATTTTTTTATATTAGAGTTTGTGTAGAATGATTAAAAAATTATTATTATTATTATTATTGTTGTTATTTTTTAAACTAGTACTATTTTGGTCCTAATTTTAGTCCTCGCGCCAAACTGGGCCTTAGATCAAAATATTCGAATCGAGTATTTTGGTGTAGGATGTGAAATAAAGTTAATATTCTTATTAAAAATTATTGAGTATGTAAAGTAAAATAACATTTTTATATTAAAATTTGTGTAGAATAATTAAAAAAAATTATTTATTTTTATTATTGTTGTTTTTTAAACAAGTACCATTTTGGTCCTCGCGCCAAACAGGGTCTTAGGATAAATTTTGGCCAAGGTTTCGAACCTCAAGGGCTCTTTTTGCCAAGTTATTATTGCTGGGGAGAAAAATCTACAAGTGCTTGCTGACAACATGGTGGGTTTCAAGAATTCTACTGAATACCCCAGTTTTAATCTCCTAAGACAGACTTCCCAAAATATTAAACAAAGGCATATTTTTTGGGTAGATGAAAAGTATTGGTTGTCAATTTGGCAATATCAGGTAAGCCAAGAGCAAGGTAGATCATAATAACATGACTTGAAAAGCAAATGTTTCTAAAAAGGGAACAAAAGAAGCAATAAAAGTTATTATAAGAATGCACATCAAGAAGTTACAAATTGTCCATAAGTGTGTAAAATAGTAAGTAAAATTTCCACACCATTGCTTCCTTTTTCCCACAATGGCAAAGAAATCATTGCCGGCCAACGTGGATGAACCTTGAATTGTAATGAAAATAATGGAATCACACTGTTACCAAACCTTTAACTCTTCAATACTAACAAGAAAAAGCAACATGTAGTCTGGAAAATACTTAACGCATTCTGAACATTCTAGGGCATGAATCACATGAATAGCAATTGATGGCATGGGAAGATAAAAATATCTAATTCCAAAATCATGGAATGAGATAACTACAAATGATGAATTTCCTCAAACATGAAAATTCTATCTTCACATGCAGGGCCTTAATTTTCTTGAAGAAATTACGTAAGGTAGGAGTAAACAACATCCAGAAATACTCACTTAAACGAGAGGCCAAGTGACTGTTCACCGCTTTCAAAAATTCTTTTAAAAGATTCTTTAAAAACTGGGTGTCCAAAGCTTTCAGCAAGAACAACAAGGCCACCCGTCCTTTCAACAGCAACTTTCATCTCTGCAACCCCAACCTAAACAAAGTGTGCGTTGGAGACAAAAAGATCAAGAGAGAGCATGGAAAATCAGTGCTATGAAAATTTGATAACCTAAATCCTGAAATAGCTATGAAAAATGACAAAAAACAAGTAAAATTGAGAGCATAAACAAGATCACGGAAATACTGAGAAGCAAATCGACAAAATTTTTCCTTTTAATTTTGCCATTAGCTTGTTAGAGGAGCAGCACAAAGGAGATAAAATTGGAAAATACCACTCACTCAAGCTCCCTGTGCTAGCTTTCTATGGTAAATAGGGAAGTTCTCTGAATCCATATACAACGAGAGATTAAGAAACGCCTTTCAAGGAATAACCTTATCAACTAGAGGTAAGCAAAATATTGAGAGAAAGAAATGTATACAGACCTGATCCAGAGCAGAAGCAAAAATATCTAAAACATGGCCCTGACTAACGAGCTGCTTGGCCAAAATATCATAAACCTTAACAGCTTTATGAAAATGAGGCGCAGCATCTTTATCAAGATCTTTGTGTGAACGGACTGGATCGGATAAATCCTTGGACACAATCTGCATGTGAAGGTCAATCACAATAATAAATAATCATATGAAAGGCTAACAAATAGATTGCTTGAAAATTGTTTAACTTTTCCTAATCACAAACCACCCACCACCATCTAACAGCAAATGCCAGATTGCCACCAATCACTGTAACTAAATACATCACCAAAGTTGCTCATTAAGGAGCCAAGAAACTCCTCCAATTGCAAGTGCAAACATTCTTGATGTTTAATATTACAACAGAATCTTAAAAACAGTCCCTTCCAACATGGTTTTGAAAGACAGACTTTTCAAGATGCACTAATCTGATAGCCTTCAGCCAAAACAACATCCAACTACACGGTTCATATCATACTATCAGGTCCAACTACTTTCAGCATAAAAACTAAACATAAACCTGTGCATCATCAGCACATAGAACATACAAAGTTTCATATGACTCTAACCAGCTTTCTCTAAATTGATCAGTTTAACCGCATTTATGCAAATTTTAAAAGTAAAAACTATGAGAACAAATTATACTAGAGAGAAAACAAAGCCTGAAAATATTGTGAACGTCCATCTATAATCAATAACCTCAAAATCTTATAATCCACAACAAATGATTCATATACAATTGAAATAGAAGCATTGAGTAAGCACCATAATCAACAGACAACAGATACGTGGACTTTACAGTGACAGTTGTCTGCGTGAGAAAGATGGAAGTGTGTTTCGTGATGAATCCACGTCTTAAGGAATGCGATAGTGATAAAGAAGAGGGGAACTACGAAAAAGATGCTCTTACCATCCCAGGGCCCTCAGTGCAAGGCCCTCCCACCAAAGCTATAATTCTTGCCCCCGTACCAGGCAAGCACGCGCCAAGCAGACCAGTTGCAACACTTAAGGCTACACCAGTGCACCTCCGTGATCGGTTTCCAGCCTCAACAGGCCATTGATCTGTCTGCAGCTCATCCAACAACTACGACAACAGGGAAATGACATAGTTTCCGAATAGAAACAAAATTCCAACTCCTCGCCAATCAAATAAACAAAATCAACTGAGTCTGAAACCAATCAAATGTAGAAAACTCACAGCATTAAGCGTATACTCGCAATCTGTCGCTGGAAGCAGAAATCTGTTGACTGATGACGTAGGATGCAATCCATTCGCCTGCGGCATGCCAACCTTGGGGAAACCTGGCGCGGCTGCTCTCCCACCCACCGATAATCCAAGCTGACATAGAATCTGCTCCTTGGTGATATCTTTCGTCCCCCGGAAGACATAAGACTTGGAAAGATCCGAGAACCCAAGCTCATGGAGGTGGACCTGCGTGCCGAAGGTGATCAACCCAACGAGAGCATTCTCAGGGACAAGCCCGATGGCGCGCCGCATGGCCGACTTCACGAAACCAAGTTCCTCCTCGATGACGCAGGTGTCGAGGACAAAAAGGAAAATGGGAGGCTGGGGTAGCGGCAAGGCCGCGGGGTCGCCACCGGCTACAAGCTGAGGGGCGGCATACTCGACGGTGGAACACTGGGGGTAAAGCTCGCCGGGGACGTTGGTTTCCGAGATTGATGCATAATGATGGGGGAAATGGTTTCTGGAGAAGCAGAAGGGACAGATCCAGATCTTGGAGGGGAAGTCGACGCGGCAAAAGGGGTTGAGGACGGCGGAGCAAGGAGGCTTGCAGCGAAGAGGGGAATATGGGAGGACGACGAGGTCCGGGGAAGATCGGATCGGGGAGATGGAAGCGGCGACGGGAATCACGCATTTGCTTGCTTCGACCTTGGATCGGGGCCAGGCGTTCCAGGTCATGCGCACGCCGTCGAGGCCGTCGGGATCAGGAGCCGCCGTTGCCGTGGCGGAAGCACCTCTGGCCGTGTCCGCCATGGATCTGCCGACCTAAGCTCCGTCGCCGCGGCGATCTCCGGCTTCGTTTGTCGCGTGGGGCCGCGCACCGCTTGTATTAGAAAAAACGAACGTTGGTGCCTTCCAAATGGTGCCGTGTGAGTCTGTGACTTCCGGTAGCCGCACTTCCATTTGAGTTTTTTTTTTTTTTTTTTTGATTTAACATTCATTTTAGTATTTTTTTAAAGTTCATTTTAGGTTCTATTCAACGCAAGCATTAAAATTAAAACCAAAATAATATTACTTTTAAAAATAATAATAATAATAATAATAAATTTTTATTATATTTTATATAAATTTTAATATAAAAATATTATTTTAGTCTATATACTTAATTATTTTTAATAAACATATTAAGTTTATTTTATATCTTAAATCAAAATATTTTTTCAAATATCTAACCATCATTTTAATTAAAAATTAATATTAATTTAGTTCTTATATCAAATAGGATATTAGTTATCTCGGTATTTTATTAAAGTATTTTTCATATTTTAAATTTTTTGAAATAAATAAAAAAATTAATATTATAATTAATATAAATTTAAATTATTATT